>VWZE01016347.1:73186-94446 GCA_013396675.1 Eubucco bourcierii | reverse complement strand
AGGGGCCCAGAACTGGACACGTTCCAGGGTTTCTCCTCTTCAGACTGTGAAAGCTTTTAGGTAGGCTCTCACCCTGTCCTGTCTTTGACTGGCATGACCTGTTTCCCTCTGTGGCTGTCACAGGCATCCTTTGCAAGCTTACCCTACAGTCAGCATCCAACTCTGTTGTTTCCTCCTTGTCTTCACAAGCTGGCCATGGGTTCTTAGTGGAGGATTCTCTCTATCCACATTTGGCCACAATATCCCCACCCCCACCCCCTCCAGAAAACACAGCACACACACAAAATACTTCTAGAATGTTGTGTAAATTTTTGTGAAGGTTTGGGAGTTCCCTGCCCCCCACACTTTGTAAAATCCTCCAGACTAGAACTCAGCCAGCTGGAAGTCAAGGACTGAAGCTCTGCTTACAGCTCAGCACAATGGACAAGCAGAGATAGACACAACAGACAGGAACAGTTACAGACACAGACAAGTTAAAGGGAATACAGAAACACAACTCCCCTCCCAGAAATCAGAGACCCCAGGAGGGGCTCCCAACCACCCTGCCAACTTCTCCCCATCCCTGTACCTTACCCCAAGGTTTACCTTACACACAAGGTGAATTAGGAGGATGGGCCAGAGAGGTTAGAAGAAAAGTGGTTAGTGAAGATTAATCAGCAGAGAGGAGCCAGCAGCCAGACCACCCGAGATGCTGTGCCCCCAGAGAGAGACAGACTGACTTATCTACATTTTGGTTTCTTCTCTTAAACATCTCAGCAAGCCTATGAGTGAAGTAGACATCACTATGTTTTCCTTTCACAGCCTATAGTGTAATTCTCTCTATTAAAATATTCCAGCTAGCCTCAAACCACACAATTTTCTAGCTTTGCCCCCTTCTAAATCGTTGCTTGAGACGCAGGAGTGCTAAAATGCCTGCTGCCCAGGGGGGATGCTCAAAGGTGAAACCAGGGGCAGCAAGCACTGAGGGACTGCTCCAAGCTTGCTCACAGGAGTGGGGAAGGAGACAGCAGATTGACACTGCTCTGTGACAAACAGCAAACTTCCTGGAAAAGAGTGGTTTAGGGGAATCAAAACAAATTAGGGTCAAACTCAATTTTCAGCCAAGGGAAAAGAAAACCAACAAAAAAAACAACAACAACAAAAAAAAACCAACTCTCTGGGAAATTGCAGGTAATGAGATTTTGAAAATCATCAAGACAGTTCACTCTAAGATTTCAAAACAATCTGAGTCTGCTGACTCTTTGCTTTGCAATGCATTGCTCAACCCCAAACTGAAGAGAAAGGGGGGGGGAAAAAAACCCAAACTTGTAGCAAAATTCTGTCTTGAGTCAAATGACAAAATCTGAAACCAACCGAGTCCTGGGCTGCAGCAAGAGCAGTGTGGGCAGCAGGGCAAGGGAGGGGATTGTGCCCCTTGGCTCTGCTCTCCTCAGACCCCACCTGCAGTCCTGTGTGCAGTTCTGGAGCCCCCAGCACAGGAAGGACATGGAAGTGTTGGAGCCAGTCCAGAGGAGGGCCCCAAGATGCTGAGAGGGCTGCAGCAGCTCTGCTGTGAGGACAGGCTGAGAGAGTTGGGGCTCTGCAGCCTGCAGAAGAGAAGGCTTCCAGGAGAGCTTGGCGTAGCCTTCCAGGATCTGAAAGGGGCTCCAGGAAGGCTGGGGAGGGACTATTGACAAGGTCTGGGAATGCCAGGACAAGGGGCAATGGGTTTGAAGTGTCAGAGGGGAGATTGAAAGTGAATGTTAGGAGGAAGTTGTTTGCAGTGAGGGTGGTGAGACACTGGCACAGGTTGCCCAGAGAGGTTGGGGAGCACAGAATCAACCAATGTGATCTTTGATCACATTGGATGATTCTGTGCTCCCCAAACTCCCTGGAGATGTTCAAGGCCAGGTTGGATGAGTCCTTGAGTGACCTGTCCTAGTGGGAGGTGTCCCTGCCTATGGCAGGGGGTTGGAACTAGATGATTCTTCCAACCTTACCAGTCTGTGATTCTATGAAGTGTTCTCAGCTTGTTTCACCACATGGATGTTTTCAGTCCTAGAACTGGGAGTTGCATTGTTCTCCCATCTCAAACCCAGTGAGCTACTGGTGACATGAAGCAGCTCCACAGGACCTACAGAGTGGTTATTTCTTTGGCAGTCTGATAGTTTAGTCATCTGTTGCCACTCCTGCCTTTTCCTGAGAAGATCAACTCCTTCACATGAACTTTACAGTCTCCTTACTGAAGGGTGGCACAGTGGCTCAAAAATTGGGTCAGAATCACTAATCTGGTAAGAGAACAGCTGTGAGAGGGAGTATTAGTAGTGTCTCAATGGTTTTGCTCTTCTTAAAGGTGGGATCCTGCACAGCTTGTATGGGAACATGGTCTCCCTTCTGCTGCAGGAACTGGCAGCCTTCCAGGTGAGACCTTTCATGGTGTGCCCACCCCTGGACTCCTGTGTCCAGTTTTGGGCTCTCCAATTCAATAGAGACAGGGATCTGCTGGAGAGAGTCCAACAGAGAGCTAGGAAGATGACTGCAGCACTTGAGTATCTCCCCTGTGAAGACAGATTGAGAGCCCTAGGGATGTTTAGTCTGAAGAAGACTTAAAGGAGATCTGATCAATGTCTAGAGGGCTGGGGGTCAAGTGGAGGGGGCCAAGCTCTTTTGGGTGGTGCATAGCAGTAAGCCAAGGAGAAATGGATGCAAACTGGAACAGAGAAGGTTTCAGCTCAACATGAGGAGAAACTCTAAAGGAGTGAGGGTGACAGAGCCCTGGAGCAGGCTGCCCAGAGATGTTGTGGATTCTCCTTCTCTGGAGGCTTTCAAAACCCACCTGGATGCATTCCTGTGTGGACTACCCTGGGTGAACCTGTTATTGGCAGGGGTGTTGGAATGGATGATTTCTGGAGGTCCCTTCCAACCTCTTCTGTGACTCTCTGAGGTGGCATCTTTCTGCGTTTCATGAATTTCTGACTCTGGGCTTTCAGGTTTCTCCAAAAAGCTTCTCTGAGTCATTCTGGGGACATCAAACAAGTAGAGGAAATTCTTATCTTTGCCTGTATATNTCCCAGTATCCCAGTATCACCAAGGTTGGAAGAGACCTCAAAGCTCATCAAGTCCAACCCATTCCCACAGCCCTCAAGACCAGACCATGGCACCAAGTGCCACGTCCAAACCTGCCTTGAACACCTCCAGGGAAGGTGACTCCACCACCTCCCTGGGCAGCCCATTCCAGCAGGCAATGACTCTCTCAGGCAACAACTTTCTCCTCACCTCCAGCCTAAACTTCCCCTGGCACAGCTTCAGACTGTGTCCTCTTGTTCTGCTGCTGCTTGCCTGAGAGAAGAAAGCAACCTCCTCCTGGCTACAAGCACCCTTCAGGTAGCTGGAGACAGCAAGAAGGTCTCCCCTGAGCCTCCTCTTCTCCAGGCTAACCAATCCCAGCTCCCTCAGCCTCTCTCCATAGGGCTGTGCTCCAGGCCTCTCCCCAGCCTCGTGACAATCCCACAGTGCCCCTTCCTTCTCTCTCCTCCTTCCTCCCATCCTCTGCACAACACCTGGGCTGGCCCCTTCATCTCTGCCTCCTGGCTCCATCCCTTCCACCTGCTGGCTTCATCTTCCAACACAGGAGGAATATACTGGGTCCTGAGCTGTTTTGGAAGAGAGAAAATGGTGTAGTGGCAGCTGTGGCACAGATTATCTGACCACTTGCTTCAGAGGGGCTCAGCTTATCTAAGGATGCAAGCTCTGCATAAGCTGTATGGAAGAAACAGCAGCCCAGCCTGTCACTGCTGGCTTACTCTATGACTTCCCTGCCAGCACAAGTTTTGAGGGGAGGTGGGCACAGCAGGGCCAGGGGCTGCAGACAGACAGCAGGCCTGCCTACACCTCTGCCTTCCCACTGACAACCGCCTCAGGAGTGGGCAGCACAAGCTCGTCAGGGCAGGAAACATTCGCTTTACTTCCTCCTAAAGCATCCTGCAGAGCAGTGGTGATTTATAAATAACAGATGCTTGGAAACACTCAGGAAAAAAACCCTCTGCAGAATATGCAGAGCAAACCATTACCATCCCTGAGACTTCTGGAGCCACAGGCAGGGTGAGCAAAGCTGTAATGCCCTCCCCCCACCATTCATCTCTCTAACAGTCACCACTCTGCGCTTTACATATCTGTTTACTTTTACAGGCATCTTATGCCGTGGCATTAAGACACAACAGGGTGTGCTTTGCTGGGACATTAATCGAGTGTGTTGTGAGCCATGACTGCAAAGGCTGAAAGACTTCAATAGCCCAAGAAATGCATTAATGCTCCAGTAAGCCACTTCTGAGAGCGGTAGCTCAAGTTTTGTTCTGTCGTTTCATTACCGCCGCAAGGTGCCTGACGTTATCTGTGAGGCTGTACCATGGTACGCACAGGCACTGAGGGGACAGCGAGGCACCTGTGGGTCAGTTTCTATCCCCTGCCTGTGAGAAGGGCAACTTCACTTAGGGAATTTAAACTACCTGTGTGTGCTTTGGGAGAATATTGTAGCATTAGCAGAGACAGCCTGTGCAAAGCTGTCTGATGGATATAGCGGTGAGGGAGCTAATCACGGAATCACAGAATGTCAGGGGCTGGGAGAGACCTCCAAAGCCCATCCAGTCCAATCCTCCTGCCACAGCAGCATCACCCAGAGCAGATCACACAGGAACACATCCAGGCAGCTCTTGAGTATCTCCAGGGAGGGCGACTCCACAAGCCCCCTGGGCAGCCTGTGCCAGGGCTTTGTCACCCTCACAGGGAAAAAAATTCCTCCTCCTGTTTCCATGGAACTTCCTATGCCTCAGCTTCCACCATTGCCCCTTGTGCTGTCACTGGGCATCACCCAGCAGTGTCTGGCTCCAGCCTCCTGGCACTCACCTGCACATCTTTGTAACCAGGTCTCCCCTCAGCCTCCTCCTCTCCCAGTAGCACAGCCCCAGCTCCCTCAGGCTATCCTAAGGAAGATATTCTACTGCCTTCAGCACCTTTGTCACTCTGCGCTGGACTCCCTCAAGCAGCTCTATGCCCTAATATTACAAAGAGTACTTCTGCACACCAAAAACATGAAGACGGATGATATGAGCATGCCTCATGCTGTAGCTAACCACCTCCTTTGGCAGCAAGTGCTAGGCTCCTTGGTAGCAAGAGAAATTATGGAAGACAGGGTGGGGGGAATGAAGAAAATTATACCCCAAAAAGTGTGAGAAAAAGAAAAAACAGATGCCCATCTGCAGGAAGCATCTCACCTCACTTAAGCCTCTTAGGTCCCTTTTATTGTCCACACTGCACTGAAGCCTACAAAAGGTATGGGTGATTTGTCAAAGTGCTGTGCAGCAGCTGAGCAACTCTATCCAGGGCACTGCAAGGCTGAGGTGCTGTCGTGATAGGCCTAAGCAGGTCAAAATAGGCTTATCCATGTCCTAGCTTACCCAGAGATATTTTTATGCTCTCCTCTCCTCCTGTTTTGAGGAGAAACAATCATGGGAAAGAGAACAAAGAACCTGGAGTCACTGAGTTTGAGGACCCTGGCTTGCTCAGACTTGTTCCTCTGCTCCCCTCCTTCTGTGCTAGGGGAAGCAACCATGGGAGAGAGGACCAAAGTCCTGGTCAAGCTTGGCAAAGTGCCATCCTGACTGGCTAATCTCTGTCCAAAGGCACATTAGTCTCCATCTGTATGGATAAAAGGGATGAGTAGGCAGCACAAGGGGTACTCTGCCATTGTATCTGTGCTTGCTTAATACCTCAATGTATCCAGAGCTGTGTGGGACTGCAGTGATCAGGCAAAGGCTCTAAATGCTTCCATGCATTCAACCTGCACAGCCAGCAACCAGGTACAGGCTCTAAATGCTTCCATGCATTCAGCCTGCACAGCCAGTGACCAGGCACAGGCTCTAAATGCCTGCAGGCACTCAGCCTGCACTGCCAGTGGCCAGGCACAGGCTCTAAATGCCTGCAGGCACTCAGCCTGCACTGCCAGTGGCCAGGCACAGGCTCTAAATGCCTGCAGGCACTCAGCCTGCACTGCCAGTGGCCAGGCACAGGCTCTAAATGCCTGCAGGCACTCAGCCTGCACTGCCAGTGGCCAGGCACAGGCTCTAAATGCCTGCAGGCACTCAGCCTGCACTGCCAGTGGCCAGGCACAGGCTCTAAATGCCTGCAGGCACTCAGCCTGCACTGCCAGTGGCCAGGCACAGGCTCTAAATGCCTGCAGGCACTCAGCCTGCACTGCCAGTGGCCAGGCACAGGCTCTAAATGCCTGCAGGCACTCAGCCTGCACTGCCAGTGGCCAGGCACAGGCTCTAAATGCCTGCAGGCACTCAGCCTGCACTGCCAGTGGCCAGGCACAGGCTCTAAATGCCTGCAGGCACTCAGCCTGCACTGCCAGTGGCCAGGCACAGGCTCTAAATGCCTGCAGGCACTCAGCCTGCACTGCCAGTGGCCAGGCACAGGCTCTAAATGCCTGCAGGCACTCAGCCTGCACTGCCAGTGGCCAGGCACAGGCTCTAAATGCCTGCAGGCACTCAGCCTGCACTGCCAGTGGCCAGGCACAGGCTCTAAATGCCTGCAGGCACTCAGCCTGCACTGCCAGTGGCCAGGCACAGGCTCTAAATGCCTGCAGGCACTCAGCCTGCACTGCCAGTGGCCAGGCACAGGCTCTAAATGCCTGCAGGCACTCAGCCTGCACTGCCAGTGGCCAGGCACAGGCTCTAAATGCCTGCAGGCACTCAGCCTGCACTGCCAGTGGCCAGGCACAGGCTCTAAATGCCTGCAGGCACTCAGCCTGCACTGCCAGTGGCCAGGCACAGGCTCTAAATGCCTGCAGGCACTCAGCCTGCACTGCCAGTGGCCAGGCACAGGCTCTAAATGCCTGCAGGCACTCAGCCTGCACTGCCAGTGGCCAGGCACAGGCTCTAAATGCCTGCAGGCACTCAGCCTGCACTGCCAGTGGCCAGGCACAGGCTCTAAATGCCTGCAGGCACTCAGCCTGCACAGTCAGTGACCAGGCACAGGCTCTAAATGCCTGCAGGCACTTAGCCTGCACTGCCAACCTGACATTGTACCAAGCCTGCCCATGGCATTGCATCCTGCCTGCCCCTCTGCAAGGCTGCTGCTGAATCAGGAGTCAAGAGGAACCAGGGCAGAGCCTGTGCCAGACTCCAGCTGCCTGAGAAAAGAGCCTGGGAAAGCTCCAAAGCCTCTAACAGCTTTGAGACCACCAGCAGCAACCCCTCCTGTCCTTTGGGTTCTGTCTGGTAATATTTTGTGAGTAAATACTTCAAGCCTCTTGTAATCACTAATTGCCTTCTGCCATGAGCAGAAAGGAGCTTCCTGCACTCATCCAGTGGCTAAACAGGATAATGAACCACAAGCAGTGTAGTGACTGATAAAACCTTCTCTTCCTGTGTAATGTTTGCCTTTGCTGGGTACCTCTTACAGTGTTCCAGTTTTACCTGTTCCCTGTGTGTATACATTTCCAAACCCTGTGTTTTGAACCTTGTAACTAAGTTTTCTGGTGAGATTTAATGTTCATGAACAATCTCCATAGCTATTAACAATCTTCACCTGGATATCAAAATTAACATCCAGTATTCATTTTGCAG
Source organism: Eubucco bourcierii (assembly GCA_013396675.1). Taxonomy (NCBI): domain Eukaryota; kingdom Metazoa; phylum Chordata; class Aves; order Piciformes; family Ramphastidae; genus Eubucco; species Eubucco bourcierii. Next base: position 86,842 of record VWZE01016347.1, on the reverse strand, counting down.
CATTTGTAACAGGCACCTGTGGCATTCAGGTTTGGGTGGGTGTCCCAGTTTGAGGCCATGAGCTACCTGGGACTGGAGGACAGAAATGATCAAACTACCACAGTGAGGTTTGTTTGCAGTGTGAGACTTTGGCCTGATTCAATTCACAGCCTCACGTAGCTCTGCTATGCTTGCATGCTTTTTATGTTTGATAAATGGTTAAACACCTCTGCAACCAGGTAAATAAGAGCCTGCTTTACTCTGACATCATTTTAAAATTCATTCCTACCTGGATTTCATTAAAGTCCACTTAATAAGAGTAATTGATATTCACTCAGGGCCACGAAAGCTTCACAGATAATTTTATAGTCGTTTAATAACTTTATTTTGCCCAACTTGGTATATTTTAGGTTTTTCTTGGACTCCCAGCTCCGTTAGCTGAACAACCATGAAGAAAATCTAAAACAACAGTGAAAAATGCTGGTGTTCAGATTCCAAGATAAATCCAATAACAGCTCTGACAGGATTGATTACAAGAGAATCAGCGAAACCTCCAGACTCTTTTTAATGTAATTTGCGACGTAAAGAAGATAACGAAAGATGTTACTTGACAGTAGTGGGATCTGGTTAGAACTAAAAGAAAAGCTCTCTGAATTTTTGGTTTCCTTGTTGAAACTTTGTTTTATTGGTTGTTTTTTTTCCCCCCCCACTGCCAAACAGGTTCCTTGTCAAAATCGGCATAGTCATGAAATCACATTAATTTTTATGACTTTTTTTTTTTTGGGGGGTGAGGGGGGAAGTAAAATAAAATTTTCAATGATCCTTTGGAAAACTCTCTTTGCAAAAATGAGATAAAATCACAAAAAAATAAAAGCACTTTTGAAATTAAATCCTTCAGGTGTATTTATTGCTTTGTATTCATTGTACGCCATGCCTGCGGTGCTTTTACAGAGCCAAGTCCTCGATGTTTTCTCTGCAGCTCTCTGCAGCTCTGGGCAGTTTCACCTGCAAACATGTGGTCAGCTACCAGCTCTGCGTGGCACAGCTCTCCCTGTGCACTTGTGCTGGTTTGAGGCTAATTAGAATATTTTAATAGAGAAAATTACACTCTAGGCTGTGAAAGGAAAACATCATGATGTCTACTTCACTCATAGGCTTGCTGGAGAATTGTTTGGGAACACTAACCAAAACAACAGATAAGGCAGTCTCTCTCTGTCTCTTGCTGGAGCAGGAGCTGCTGGGGCGATCTAGCAGCTTCTGGGCTCTGGCTCCTCTGCTGATTAATCCTCACTAACCACTTTTCTTCAAACCCACCTGGCTGATCCTCCTAATTTACTTGCACGTAAGGCAAACCTTGGGGTAAGGTACAGGGGTGGGGAGAAGGTGCAAGGGTGGCTGGGAGCCCCTCCTGGGGTCTCTGATTTCTGGGAGGGGAGTTGTGTTTCTGTATTACCTTTTACTTGTGTATTTCTGTAACTATTCTGTATATAGTGTAAATATCTGCTGTACATTGTGCTGAGTTGTAAATAGAGCTTCATCTCTTAACTTCCAGCCGACTGAGTGCTAGTCTGGGTCATTTTACAAAGTGTGGGGGGGCGGGGAACTCCCAAACCTTCACAGCACTCACAACCTGTCTCCTCTGGCCATCTTCAGCTCTGGGATGTTTCCATGTCACTTCATGCAGATGACCATCTGTCAGCTCAAATCCGTGTGGCTAAGGCAGAATTCTAATCTTCCCAAATTCACCTCCTTCCTGCTTGTCCCTTCTTTGATCACAGTGGACAACCTCACCATCCTGCCTGCCACTCAGGCCTATGATTTGAGTGTTGTCTTGGACTCAGACTCTATCTCTATCTATTGTAGCCTTCCAGTATCTGAAGGGGGCCTACAGGAAGGCTGGGGAGGGACTGTTGACAAGGGTTTGCAATGACAGGACAAGGGGAATGGGTTTGAATTGGCAGAGGGAAGATTTAGATTAGATGCTAGGAGGAAGTTCTTTACAGTGAGGGTGGTGAGACACTGGAACAGGTTGTCCACGGAGGCTGTGGCTACTCCCTCCCTGGAGGTGTTCAAGGCCAGGTTGGATGAGGCCTTGAGTGAGCTGTGCTAGTGGGAGGTATCCCTGCCTATGGCAGGGGGTTGGAACTGGATGATCCTTGAGGTCCCTTCCAACCTTCCCATTCTATGATTCTATGATTCCATGATCTTGGCTCCTCACAACCACGCTATGGCACAATCCCACTGACTGCTCCTGATTGACATCTCTAAGATGTCACTTTTCCCATCCATCTCTAGGGATAAGGCCCTTGTCTAGCCTCTTCCATCTCTCAATTAGTGCAATACATTTTTGATCAGGTGTTACAAATTATCCCAAATTAATAATCTGCAGTAATTTTGATATCCAGGTGAAGACTGTTAATAACTATGAAAACTGTTTACTAACTATGAAAATTGTTTATTAACATTAAATCTTGCCAGAAAACTTATTTGCAAATGTTCAAAATGCAGGGTTTGGATATTCATACACACAGGGAACAGGCAACCTAGAACACTTAGGAAACAACTAGCAAATACAAACGTTCAATTCCAAACTGGAAAGAGGTTCTTATGGTCAATTACACCTCTTGCCCACCAGGGGGACTCGAGAGGCTCATTCCTGCCTCTAAGGCAGAAGGCATAGTAGGATCTAGTTACAGAATTTCTTGAGGAGAGACTTTGAATGCTTATTCACAAAATAGTATCAGACAGTACCCAAACACTCGAAGGGAGCTCTGTCAGTATCTTGAAAGTCGCTGCAGGCAAAGCAGAGCACAGTGTGGCAGGGTAGAGCAGGCAGAGCAGCACAGGCATGTGGCCAAAGCCTATTGATTGATTGCCCAAATGTGATGGCTCCTTTGGGCACAGAGATTCACCAGTCAGAATGGCACTTTGCCAAACCTGACCACATTAGGTGAAGTCAGGAGCTTGCTTTCCCTTTTATGGGAGGAACATGTAAGGGTCAAGACTTGGACTCTCAAAGTGGGTGTCTCCAAGCCTTTTGTCTTCTCTCTGCCCTTTGTTTCCCTCCCCCAGAAGAGAGAAGGGGACAATGGGGTAATGACTGGGCAAGCCAGGACATGTATTAGGCCTACTTTGGCCTTCCATGACATCAGGTCTTAACAAATACAGCACTGGCCTTTTGCTACCTGCTTCAAACAACACTTGAAATTCTCTTTCCTTAGCCCATCAATGTTTCATTTTCAGTGCATGCCACATTGATCTCTGCATCCCGCCCTCGTCTCTTCTTTCCATATTGCACCAAATGTTAGCTCTTTGTCCCTAACCCAGTCCACTTTCAGTCTATCAACAGTTACATAGTACTGCCAGCTGTGTGACCTGACACCAGATGCCACTGGGAGCCCAAACTTCTATGCTCAGCTTCTCCCTCCTTCCTCCGACTTAGAATCATAGAATGGTTTACATTTGAAGGGACCTCAAAACTCATCCAGTTCCGACCCCCTGCCAGAAACAGGGACACCTCCCACTAGAACAGGTCGCTCAAGGCCTCATCCAACCTGGCCTTGAACACTTCTAGGAAGGTTGTGGAGCACAGAAGCACAGAATGTGATCAAAGATCACATTGGGTGATTCTGTGCTCCACAACCTCCTTGGAAAACCTGTGCCAGTGTCTCACCACCCTCACTGCAAAGAACTTCTTCTTAACATCCAGTTTAGATCTCCCCTCTCCCAGCTTAAACCCAAGTAAGGACATTCTTGGAAGCAGTCACAAGATACATCACAGCTGTATCACAGCCTCCTCCCCATCCCATGGTGAAACTCCCATGTTCTCTTTTCCTAATGACTGCTAGGCTCTTTATGTCGTGCCTGTGTTGTCACTCAATATCATCCTGTGCTGTACTCAGCACTGCTGAGGCCACACCTTGAGTATTGTGTTCAGCTATGGGCCTCTTGCTCCAGGAAGGACATTGAGGGGCTGGGCTGTGTCCACAGAAGGGTAATTAGGCTGGACAAGGGCCTGGAGTACCTGAGCTATGAGGAGGGGTTGAGGAGAGCTGAAGGTGTTCAGGTTGGAGAAGAGGAGGCTGAGGGCAAGACCTCATTGCTCTCTGCAGCTGCCTGCAGGGAGGTTGAAGCGAGGAGGGAGCAGCCTCTGCTCCTTGGTGGCAAGGGCCAGGAGCAGAGGAAATGGTTGCAAGCTGCCTCAGGGGAGTTTCAGGCTGGATGCTAGGAAATCTTTCTTGCCAGAGAGGGTTCTCAGCCTTTGGAATGGTCTGCCCAGGGCAGTGCTGCAGTCCCCATCCCTGGAGGGGTTTCAGCAGCCTGTGGAGCTGGAGCTTAGGGACATGGTTTGGTGCTGAGCCTGCAGTGCTGGGTGGAAGGTTGGACTGGATGAGCTTGGAGGGCTCTTCCAACTAAATGTGTTCTGTGATTCTGTTTTCTGTTCCCTATGATTCTGTTTCCTGTGATTCTGTTTTCTGTGATTCTGTATGCCACCACCCATTTTTCTGTGCCGCGCTTTTATTTCTCGCCTTATTCTTGTGTTGTGAAGCTTTGGGAGCAGGTCACATCTTTCTGTTTGGCTTAAAGACTTCAAGGCTCAGCCTGCAACCAGATCTGATGAGGTAGAAGTCCATTATATTCATAGAGGTGTGCATGCACACACACACCTACACACTAGGGTGACACCATTATTCTTGATTAACATTATCAGTGTGAGAACATAGTATAGCATTTATCAACTCACACCTTTCTGTTAATTCGTCCCCCCCTCCTCCTTTTTTTATTGTCCTTTATTTTTATGTCATTATTGTTATTTGGATAATTAACGTTTCCAGCTATTAAGTACAGATTTGAAGCCTCTTATTTTCTAGATCAAAGCATCTCCCACTTCTGATAAAATGAAACACTTAAATCCTTGAACAGTCTAAACAGGAAAACTAAGAGATGAAGTGTTTATTACTAGCAAGCAAGAGATGCTTTGATCTACAGAGTAGAGTTTAAAATAGTGTGTGTTTTTTCATCTCAGAGATAACATCTAACACAATAAAATGCACTGTAAATGCAATTTGGAATCACAGAAAAGTTCAGCCATTGTACTGCATAATGCATGGAATATGCTGGAGAGACTAATTCATCGCATAAGGTGTGTCAGAAGGCTTCTGCCTGTCTCACTCCCCAGCTGCTGAGAGATTTGGTGCTGCCTAAGCAAGCTGTCATACTCACAGAATCACAAAATTAACCAGGTTGGGAAAGACCTCGGAGATCATCAAGTCCAACCTATCACCTAACACCTTCTAATTAACTAACCCACAGCACTAAGTGCCTCATCCAGCCTGCTTTTAAGCACCTCCAGGGAAGGTGACTCCATCACTCTCCAAGCAGCCCATTCCACTGGGCAGTCACTCTTCCTGGGAACATCTTTTTCCTAACATCCAGCCTGAACCTGCCCTGGCACAGTTTGAGGCTGTGTCCTCTTGTTCTCTCCCTAGGTGCCTGGCAGAAGAGACCAACCCCCACCTGGCTACAACCTCCCTTCAGGTAGCTACAGAGAGCAATGAGGTCTCCCAACAAAACCTTGAGTTTAAAGCTGAGGGGACATTGCTGGCAGCTTAGGAAAGGTTTTATAGTCTGCTCAAGGTGGTGGTGCTACTGCACAAAGGGTGACTACAGAACATCTCTGTGGATCCAGCCAATGCAACCCACAGCTGCTGCTAACAGATCACAGCTTGTGAGGGATGTTTGGGAAATCTCAGGTTTGCACTGTTTAAATAAATAAATAAATAAATGAATAAATAAAAGCCAGCTCAAAGTTCATTTTTAAAGCTTCTTTCTACTCTGTCACATTTTGAAATGTGACTTGATGCTCTCATTGGCAGTGGGTGTGAAATAGCTGCCTTTCCCATGAAGAGCTGTTCAGGTTCTGGCTTTCAGCCAGATCTTGCAAGTATATCATTTAGATTTCCACTTAAAGTGCACCACTGTACTATTTTACTTTGCTAACAGAATGCACTTTAGTGTGGGTATTTTGCAGTGTCACCAGAAATCTGGAGGAGCAAAACGCTAAAAATTTAGAGTGGGGGGTGGGGTGGGGGGGTGGAATTTAAAAAGAGAAAAGAAAAAACAGAAAAAAAAATAAAGGAAAACAAAGAAAAAGAAAAAGAAAAAGAAAAAAGAAAAAATAAATAAGAAAAAAGAAAAAATAAATAAGAAAAAAGAAAAAAGAAATAAGAAAAAAGAAAAAAGAAATAAGAAAAAAGAAAAAAGAAAAAAGAAAAGAAAAAAGAAAAAAGAAAAAAAAAGAAAAAAGAAAAAAGAAAAAAAAATGACTGTGAAAGATTTATTCACCATGGGCACATGTAAGAGCTACCTTCACCCAGTTATTTCCCCTAAACCTTGGCAAAGGTGACCGTTTCTTAAACAGCTCTCCCTGGAGCTGCTGAGAAATCTGCAGCTATTACATCTCTCAGGGTGTGTGAACTGCATGGAGGTGCTGAACTCGCAGAGATCCTTTTGGGAACTGGTAGATGATGGATTAATCCATTTTGTAACGATCTCCATGGAGACCGAAACTGGAGTGGCGCTCTGGAAACCGACAGTAATAGCAAACCCCACTGGCAGTGTGAATTAGTGGGTGCTCCTCTCGTAGTCAGAGGCTCCCCCAGATGATGTAGTTGCTCTGGGTGCAAATGAGACGTGACTCAGCAGCAGACATTGTGCAGCCAAACGTGCAGGAAACTCGCGTCAGTGCTAAATCAAAGCCTGAAACGTGGAATGTTGCTTCAAGAGGGCTGCGAGGACGCCGCGAGCTGTGAGAGGGTGATCAGCACTGCTGAAGAAATGAAAGCTGAGAATTAGAAATATGACGATAGGAGGCTCCTAGGATTTATTAACTGTTTTGTTTGGGCTTATTAAAAAGGAATGACACCCATTAAAGTACATCAGAGGAAGGCGCTGCCTAGCAGCCCCAGGGCTCTGCGTTAAGGCGGGGGCTCTCCGCTGCTTTCCAGTGACAAGGCACTCAGTAAAACAAAGATCTTGCCTTAAGAACTGGTCATCCAATGCCTGAGTTTTCTCAAACGACTGTTGTTCTACAAATACCTCTGTGAGCAAACAGCTCATCTTTCACTTAAGCGTTAGTCTGAGGTGTTCCTGATGGTTTTGTGAAGATTCAAAGCCTCTGTAGCTGTTTCGCTGAAGAAAGGTATGTGCCAGCACCACAGACGGCTGCTGGCTTGATGCAGCTGCTGGAGGGGTAAGAGCTGGCCCTGCCATGGCAGCATGGTTTGCTGCTCTGCTTGTGAGAGTGGCATTTGCTGATGTGAACCTGGCAGTATTCTAAAGAGTGCTGTGGAGAACACGAACGAGTACTACTCCTTTGGTAAGTCCATTTTGCTGTCTCTTCAGAGTGATATTTCTTCAGATTGGCAAACTGCAGGCTGGAGTCTCTTTTTCTGCCTCTAAAGCATCCATGCACTTCAGATGCTGTAGGAATGAGCCATGCCCCTTTCCCATCTTCCCACCAGCATCTGCATGCCTGTCTTACAAGCTCTGAATAAGCAAGAGGCACAGCTGACACGGTTGGGACTGCCCCCACCTGTGGGAGAGTCCCTTCCCACCCTTCCTGTTTCTTCCTGTTGTCTGTCATCCCTCTCACTGTTTAATCACTTCTTGGAGGCCTGGTTTGTCTCCATACACATTCACTGAGCTTGTGGCCTTCCAATATCTGAAGGGGGCCTACAAAAAAGCTGGGGAGGGACTTTTTAGGGTGTCAGATAGTGACAGGACTAGGAGGAATGGAGCAAAGCTGGAGGTGGGGAGAGTCAGACTGGATGTGAGGAGGAAATTCTGCACCATAAGAGTGGTGAAAGCCTGGAATGGGTTACCCAGGGAGGTGGTTGAGGCCCCATCCCTGGAGGTGTTTAAGGCCAGGCTGGATGAGGCTGTGGCCAGCCTGATCTAGGCCATGGTGTCCCTGCCCATGGCAGGGTGGTTGGAACTGGCTGATCCTTGTGGTCCCTTCCAAACCTGACTAATTCTATGATTCTACAGTAATTTTTCAACACCATGAGATTGTGTTGCTCACCCTGCTACTGTCCCCCACCCCTCTGCCTCCTCAAGACCTTACTGCAGCCAGGGTTTTCCGCTGCCTTTCTTACTAAGCAAGCACCAGTTACAAGCTGAAATAAATCTCTTCATCTAATTTTCTTGCATCTGTGCCATCTTTTTCAGTCATGTCAAAACAACTCCGGGGATTTTTTTATCTTCGTTCAAGAAATTCTGCTTTACCACCACACATTTTAGGCTGTTTCTTTTAAACAGCAACTGGGAGAGGAGGCTTCAAAACCCAAAAATCCCAATTTTGCTTTGCAGAAGCACAGAGAGCATTGCTTGAGAGGTTGGTAAATACTTCTACAGATGGAGTTCCAGTGCCTACCTGAACTATCTGATCATGCCACTACAAGCAACTGTTTCTATAGAATCATAGAATCATAGAATGGTAAGGTTGGAAGGGACCTCAAAGATCATCTAGTTCCAACACCCTGCCATAGGCAGGGACACCTCCCACTCGTACAGGTCACTCAAGGACTCATCCAACCTGGCCTTGAACACCTCCAGGGAGCTTGTGGAGCACAGAATCACCCAATGTAATCATCAAAGATCACATTGGGTGATTCTGTGCTCCATAACCTCCCTGGGCAACCTGTGCCAGTGTCTCACCACTCTCACTGTAAACAACTTCCTCCTAACATCCACTTTCAATCTCCCCTCTGACACTTCAAACCCATTGCCCCTTGTCCTGGCATTGCAAGACCTTGTCAATAGTCCCTCCCCAGCCTTCCTGTAGGCCCCCTCCAGATCCTGGAAGGCTACTCTAAGGTCTCCTGGAAGCCTTCTCTTCTGCAGGCTGCAGAGCCCCAACTCTCTCAGCCTCTCCTCACAGCAGAGCTGCTGCAGCCCTCTCAGCATCTTGGTGGGAGTTCAGTGTGACAGGGCCAAACCTTCTAGCAGATGGCTTCACGTTCGGGTTGCCACTGCAGCGGAGCTGCCACTTTATGTCCTTGCTGAGGACTCAGTGAGTTCACCTCTAGTAGCTCCTGGAGAACGCTTGGGAATCCACCCTCTATGTCATGTATCTTACTTTCCCATACTTTAATACTGTAGCATTTCCTGTGCTTCTAACAGAAGCCTTTTAAAACTGTGATCCCCCCCCCAGGATAGAGAAGAGTGCTGTAGTTGCTATTTTACTTAAGAGTAGAAGGTTAAGAAGCCCATATTGCTGTCTGGAAATTAATGATGCTATCTCTTGTAAACTAGTCCTGTGTATGTACCTATCCACTCATAATGTTTTAAAATACACATAGCAGGGTGCAGATAGTGATAACATGATTGTTTTTATCTGCTACGAATACATGTGTGTGTGTGTGTGTGTGTGAGACAAATAACTTATCTCTTCCTACTCTCTGTTTTGATAAAAGCCAGAGAGGATTTAATCTGTCCAAGTGTGCTTCTTCGTGTTATTCATCTCAGCCCTGCACTCAGAAAGTTCAAATATTTAAATTGGTTTGGAGTTAGAATATTAATGGCTGCTCTTAGGAACTCAATCAGTTACATTTCCCCACTTGATGGGTACTGTCACAAATGGCTACTGCAGAAGTGTACACAGTTAATGACTTTGCAACAATTAGGATCTCAGTCAGAGTGTATGAAGTCGTTTGCTAGCAGGTCTAAAGAAAAGCACTGAAGCACTCTCAGTGATTGCTGAAGGAGTGTGGGGATGATTCTAGCTGATAAACCTCAAAGCAGCTCATGGAATCACAGAATCATAGAATGGTAAGGTTGGAAGGGACCTCAAAGATCATCTAGTTCCAACCCCCTGCCATAGGCAGGGACACCTCCCACTAGTACAGGTCACTCAAGGACTCATCCAGCCTGGCCTTGAACACCAGGGAGGAAGCAGCCACAACCTCCCTGGGCAACCTGTGCCAGTGTCTCACCACCCTCACTCCAAACAACTTCCTCCTAACATTCAGTTTCAATCTCCCCTCTGCCACTTCAAACCCATTCCCCTTGTCCTGGCATTCCCAGACCTTCTCAATAGTCCCTCCCCAGCCTTCCTGTAGCCCCCTTCAGATCCTGGAAGGCTACTCTAAGCTCTCCTGGAAGCCTTCTCTTCTGCAGGCTGCAGAGCCCCAACTCTCTCAGCCTGTCCTCACAGCAGAGCTGCTGCAGCCCTCTCAGCATCTTGGGGGCCTCCTCTGGACCGACTCCAACACTTCCATGTCCTTCCTGTGCTGGGGGCTCCAGAACTGCACACAGGACTGCAGGTGGGGTCTGAGGAGAGCAGAGCAAAGGGGCACAATCCCCTCCGTTGCCCTGCTGCCCACACTGCTCTTGCTGCAGCCCAGGACTCGGTTGGCTGCCTGGGCTGCATGCACACACTGCAGGCTCATGTTGAGTCCTGGTGAAAGAGAGGACTGACAATGAGGAATTCATCTTCTTCCTGAAGTTGCAGATTTTCAATTAAAAAAAAAAAAAACAAACACAGAAAGAGATACCACACAAAAAACCAAAAACAAAACAAACAAAAAACCCCACAAAACCCACAAGGAAAATTCAACAACTAGAACAAAATTCCTGTGCACACTGTGACTGCGCACCTCATTTTAGTGTAAAGCTAGAACACTTTTCATCTCAAACCCTTTGTTAAATACACTCCTAGTTATGAAATCATTACCAGAAACCTGCATGATAAGGAAAGAAGAATTATTATATTAACCTGGGGTCTTCGGTGCATTCAGAGGCATCACGAAGCAGCTCTCCTGCAGTCAAAGCCTGCACACTCCCTCTTCTCTCTCATCCAGTGAGTCACTTCTTCCCTTTAATCTCCCATTAAAATCCTTTCTATCCTCTTCAGTTTATGACTCTGCTGCTGCAATGTGGTTTGTGGCACTCGGCATGGCTAATCCTTGGGCTCGCATCGTATTGAGAACAGAATAATTGAAAACAGCTTGAAGCGGTTGTAGTTAGGCACACAAATCAATGACAGATAATCATTTAAGCACAAACCAAAACAGACATTTACATGGAAAACAATCATGGTCTTGGAGTTACACCCCCTTCTTGCCATGCAGAATCCCTTCCTGGCTTTGGCAGAGCGCTCCCAAAAGCTAAATGCTGTTGCCAGTGTGGCTGTCCCCTCAAGACAGCACTGGCAAAACTCGTCTGGATTGCTGAGCTCAGCTGTAAAGAGGTTTGCCTTACAGGCTGCCTAGCGTCGAGTGACATAGAACTGTCCTGCCCCTTATGCTGTGTGAGAGAGCTGTGGTCCAAGATCAGCACAGGCTGGAGTTGTGCAGAGGAAAGCACTGAGCTGCGTCTCTCCCTCTGGGGCATTGCTCTCATTCCAGGTAGGTCACACTCAGGTGCACTGCACTGCATATGGAAGGGCAAGAATGATAAAGAAAAACTCCCAAAGTGGACTGCTTACTGACTCAGCAGTGCAGAGGGAAGAATAGATATGCCTGTTGATGAAAGTGTTTCGATAAATGGCGACCTGATGAGAACACTTTCTGATGAGTGTGGTGCTGAGATTGGCTCATTTTGGCCACAACCCAAATAAGCCTTCAAATTAAAAAAAAAAAAAAAACAAAAACCACACACAATAGAATGAATCAAATAATGCTGCAATTGTAGATCTTTCTGAGGAGCTTTAGAAGAGCACTTATAGAATCATAGAATGGTAAGGTTGGAAAGGACCTCAAAGATCACCTAGTTCCAATCCCCTGCCATAGGCAGGAACACCTCCCACTAGTACAGGTCACTCAAGGCCTCATCCAACCTGGCCTTGAACATCTCCAGGGAGGTTGTGGAGCACAGAATCACCCAATGTGATCTTTGATTGTGCCAGTGTCTCACCACCCTCACTCCAAACAACTTCCTCCTAACATCCAGTTCCAATCTCCCCTCTGCCACTTCAAACCCATTCCCCTTGTCCTGTCATTGCAAGACCTTGTCAATAGTCACTCCCCAGCCTTCCTGTAGCCCCCTTCAGATACTGGAAGACACTTGGAAAGTTACATCTCAGCTCACCTCCAGTGGTTAAGTGTAAGGAAAAAAAAAGGCATTGGGGATAAAATCCACTGTGTGTTGTTTTCTCTGAGGAGGCTGGAAGAGCTGAGCTTTGAAGGGTCCATTCCTTAGCCAGGTGACTGAGACTCATAGAATCATAGAATGGTAAGGTTGGAAGGGACCTCAGAGATCATCTAGTTTCAACCCCCTGCCATAAGCAGGGACACCTCCCACTAGTACAGGTCACTCAAGGCCTCATCCAACCTGGCCTTGAACACCTCCAGAGAGGTTGTGGAGCACAGAATCACCCAATGTGATCTTTGATCACATTGGGTGATTCTGTGCTCCACAACCTCCCTGGACAACCTGTGCCAGTGTCTCACCACCCTCACTGTAAACAACTTCCTCCTAACATCCACATTCAATCTCCCCTCTGCCGGTTTAAATCCATTGCCTCTTGTCCTCTCATTGCAAGAACTTGTAAACAATCCCTCCCCAACCTTCCTGTAGCTCCCTTCAGATCCTGGAAGGCTACTCTAAGGTCTCCTCAAAGCCTTGTTTATACCTACTTACAAGGAGGTGAGTGGGGCTTTTCACCTACTAGCCAGCCTTTTGTTTTAAAAACACCAACCCGTTCACCAGACCAAATTTCAGAAGCTCAGCTGCCACTTTTCCCTCCACCTTCTCCGGCAAAAGGGTATTATTTATCAAACTAAGTGTGTATTATAATCTTTGCAAAATGGTAAAGATCAAAGACTACCTCGCATCAAGCAGAATTACAGTGCCGTAACATTTTATCTTGTTACAGCTGGTATCAATCACGGCGTGACAGCGAGCTACAGAGAAGGGTTTGGGTTTGCTTTTTTGGTTTTGTTTTGTTGGGTTTTTTTTTCCAGTCAGTATCACTGACATGCTGCAACATCTGAGATACAGCAGCCAGCTAGCATGTGGTCTGGATATGAAAGGGGAAAGCTACCAGCATAAGTATATGCCCTGAGTATCCATGTCGTTAAGAACGGCCATTTGGCAGCAAAACACGGTGCGCGGGACTTTAATTCCGCCCGCGGCTGTTGCATCCTCGCAAGGGAAGAGAGATAAAAGCCTCCACCAGAAGCTTGTGGGCTTGATTTCAAATGACAGTGGTGACATTTTCAGCAGCGACCCCTCGAGTGCGGCAGAGTCCACCATATGATACTCCTGCCCCCAAGGCATGTGCACCACACTCCTCTTCCCGGGGAGAGGTGGGAATCTGGATGAGCAGCAAGGGCTGACCGGCACCAAGCCGGCTGAGCGCTGAGCCTTGGCTGGCTGTGCACTCAGGGCAGCTGCCAGCAGGAGTGCTCTGCAGCTCTTCTGTACCAGGCCTGAGCCCATTTGCTTGCTCTCCCCACAACTCGTGCAGGGATACTCCTGCCCCCAAGGCATGTGCACCACACTCCTCTTCCCGGGGAGAGGTGGGAATCTGGATGAGCAGCAAGGGCTGACCGGCACCAAGCCGGCTGAGCGCTGAGCCTTGGCTGGCTGTGCACTCAGGGCAGCTGCCAGCAGGAGTGCTCTGCAGCCCTTCTGTACCAACCCTGAGCCCACCGTTGGCTCTCCCCACAACTT
>VWZE01016347.1:61395-73120 GCA_013396675.1 Eubucco bourcierii | reverse complement strand
TTTTTCTTTAAGCTTGAGAGTCTTTTCACTGTGGCTACAGACAGGCTAAGTAAGGAAAGGAATGGGATTTCTCCAGCTCCTCACCAGGACCCTGCCAAGGCCTGCCGAGTTTTACAGCTTCAACACTTAAAGTATACCTCACTTGCTGCATCCCCTAGACTTATTTCTGGGAACATCTGGTGGAGAACAGAAAGAAAAGGAGAATTGTGAGAGATCTGTTCTCATACATGTCTCTCCCAGTGGGCATGCATCCCTCCTCTGCACCACTGCAGCCAGTCCTATGTACTTCTCCTTGCAATATGCACAAGTCCAACGGCAGTGTCCATGCCATGCTCACAGGCTGTTCTTCTGCAAAGTGCCACCTCAGCTGCCAGGCCAAGGAGGGCTGCAAGACCCCACATCAGAGGCTTTGCACCAGGGGCAAACTCAGGGCTCTGACTGCACCCCCAAACGCAGCCCGTGGTCAAGGGGCAGGAGAGGGAGTAGGCAGGAGCAGGCTGCGAGCCACACAGCACCGCATGCAGGCAGCAGCCCCGAGGCTCTGTGCAGAAGGAGGCTGCTGTTGTCTCCAGCAGTATCGATTCTGGAAGCAGCTGGAGCACTTCAGCATTTGATTTTGGGCTGCATTAACATTATAATTTCATAACAGGCAACTTCACTTCAAATGGTCCCACAATTGTTTCTCAGAGACATCAATCTGGTGTGGGAATGCTTTCCACGTAGCAAAAAGGAGCAGAAGAAACAGAGCAGACGCACCGGTGAGAGGACAGGAGTTCAACAAATTTCCTCATCTTGGGTTTTCAGGACCTCCCTGCTATTTGGGTAGAAAACTGCATTGTTTTGGACCAAGTGCCCATTTGCAGTTGTGGTTTGTTGGTTTGTTTTTTTTTTTTTCAGTCTCCTCTCTTGCCATTGCTGAGAGCCACACAATGTGCTTCCCCAGCGGCAACTAAAAACCCTCCTCAAAACTTGAAGAATGATTTGGGAAAGGGCATTTCTATTCCTCCTGCATAAAGCATGCATGCATATTCATATCAAACATTTAGAAAAATTTGTACCAGTTATAATTAGCATGTTTTGTGCATCTATTTTCTTTGCCATTAAATAACAAATTTGTGGTAACCATAGCAACTGGAACATCACATGGCTGTGGTGCTATTTCGGGGATAACAGAAGTACCTTTCTTAAAGAAGCATTCGCACCTCTGAGCTATGAATTTTAATAATTTTCATGATGGAATATCTGCTGGGGAGAATTGTGCTCACCCCTCATGGTAATGCTGGGTTTGGGTGGAACCTTTGTTTCGTGGTGCCCGTGACCATGAGCAAGCAGTAATGAATCCTCTTGTTCTGCAAGAGACTTGTGGGGAAGGCAAAAAGAGAAGCTGTGTGACACAGCGGAATTCGCGCTGAGGGGAAAGGCACAATAAAATGAAAGATTTCTCTTATCCTTTCTTGGGAAGGGGCTAATGTTGGTCACACACAGGAAGGACATGGAACTGTTGGAGCGGGTCCAGAGGAGGGCCATGAAGATGCTGAGAGGGCTGCAGCAGCTCTGCTGTGAGGACAGGCTACAAGAGTTGGGGCTCTGCAGCCTGCAGAAGAGAAGGCTTCCAGGAGACCTTAGAGTAGCCTTCCGGGATCTGAAGGGGGCTACAGGAAGGCTGGGGAGGGACTATTGACAAGGGCTTGTAATGACAGGACAAGGGGTAATGGGTTTGAACTGGCAGAGGGGAGACTGAAACTGGATGTTAGGAGGAAGTTGTTTGCAGTGAGGATGATGAGGCACTGGCACAGGTTGCCCAGGGAGGTTGTGGAGCACAGAATCACCCAATGTGATCTTTGATCACATTGGGTGATTCTGTGCTCCACAACCACCCTGGAGGTGTTCAAGGCCAGGTTGGATGAGGCCTTGAGTGACCTGTACTAGTGGGAGGTGTCCCTGCCTATGGCAGGGGGTTAGAACTAGATGATCCTTGAGCTCCCTTCCAACCTTACCATTCTGTGATTCTATGTAGGCTCTTTGTGCTTGAATATAGGAAAGAAGGAGGGAAGAGTGCTTTAATCTTGGACTGGTACAGCTCCTGCTGGAATAAGCGAGAGGTGTTGAGTTAGCTCTGCTGGAATATGGGAGAGGACCTTGGAGACCTCTGGGGAGAGGCCTCGAGCACAAGCCCTATGAAGAGAGGCTGAGGGAGCTGGGATTGGTTAGCCTGGAGAAGAGGAGGCTCAGGGGAGACCTTCTTGCTGTCTACAACCACCTGAAGGGTGCTTGTAGCCAGGAGGAGGTTGCTTTCTTCTCTCAGGCAAGCAGCAGCAGAACAAGAGGACACAGTCTCAAGCTGTGCCAGGGGAGGTTTAGGCTGGAGGTGAGGAGAAAGTTCTTGCCTGAGGGAGTAATTGACTGCTGGAATGGGCTGCCCAGGGAGGTGGTGGAGTCACCGTCCCTGGAGGTGTTCAAGGCAGGTTTGGACGTGGCACTTGGTGCCATGGTCTGGTCTTGAGGGCTGTGGGAATGGGTTGGACTTGATGAGCTTTGAGGTCTCTTCCAACCTTGGTGATACTGGGATACTGTGATACATGGGAAGACACCAGCTGAGCCATTAGAGCTGGTTCCCTGCCACTGCAGTCAGGTCTGTTTGCCTACTGAGTATCTGCTGCACACACCATCCTATAGCCCAGGCCTTCCAATGTACCTCAGAGCCTCCTAGCTAAAAAGAAAAAGAGCAAGGGACCAAATGCCCTGACAGTAATGAACCATTAAAAGAGATCAGGTGGCAACAGGTTCAGCATCCATGGGTTAGGGCAGGGAATCTCCGAAACAAAATTTCCTGGAGCACCACATTACATATAATAACAAAATGCCTCAAGAATCCCTGCTCACCTTGTGATAAATTGAGGGAAAATGGAAAGACTTGGGAGAAACTCCCTTTGGTCACTGCAAGTGGTAATTCAGTTGTTGGTGAGGACGTAGGTAGGATGAACCAAACAGGCACCCGTGAGAAATGAAGGCCATTAAAGATATTCTGCCCACACTGATGTACTAATGAAAAATTCTGCCTGCCTTGATTAATTGTTTTATCATGAAAGTGTCTGTGAGGATGAAACCCACCCTGAGCTGTCAGGATGGCATTATCCATCTCCCAGCCCAGAGGTAATGAGGGATCATTCACCCTGGGTGGCTCCTACACAGGTGATTTGGGTTAATACACGTAGGAAAGAGGCCATTAGGCTGGGAAATTACTCAGACCAAGCTTGCCTGCCAAGGTGGAATTTGGAGGAGGGCACTTTTACCAGAAGGTGATGAAAAGTGCTTGGGTTGATGAGAAGAGCTGCAAAACTGAGAGTAAGGAAACAGAGGAGGCACCTGCAAAAGATGAGGGGGACTGAAGGACCAGTCAGAGCTGTGCCAGCAAAGGGCTCTGATGCCCAGGAAGCATCCTGGACCTAAGTCTGGAGCCCTTGGTTGCAGGCAAGGGTTCACCAAGCTTGAGACAGCTAGAGGCAAATTGCAAGGAGTAAAAATTGATCAGAAATGGAATTTTATAAGCTCACCTGGGCCAAACCTTGAAGATCTGAGCTACAGTGTGGAAATTATCCTGAGTCAAGATTGACAAAGCAGTATGAAACTACTGCCTCTGCTGTGTTCTGCCTGCCTCCTGTTTCCCCACCCTCCACCCCCCCCACCCATCTGGGTGTATCTTTGGGAAATACTTTGTAAAAATCCATCTTTACTTACTATTAAAAGCACAACTTTGTAGGAGAATGCTTATTTCTGGGGTTTTTTTTTTTATTAAAAAAAAAATAACTAGCTATTTATTATTACAAATAATTATAAATTGGCAAAACATTTCCTTTTGGCCATTTTGAAATCACAGAATGACAGAACGTCAGGATTTGGTTTCAAAACAGAAAAACAATGGAAAAGCAATAGAAAAAGCAACAGAAAATCAATAACAACAAAAACAACAGCGACAAAGCAAATATCCTGATATCTCAAAGGTGTTTTTATGACTTGGCAACTAACCCTTCATTGTTTGCTATGTTTGCTCTGCCCCCAAAATAAACAATCCAGGATGGAGCAATAGTTTTTTGCCCCTCTCCTGGCAAGTGTATGGGGACTTGCAGTGTTCATTTCAGGGCAGTACATCCCAACAGAGGCTGCCTGAGAGAAGAAACTCTCTCGGTCCTCACCACACTCACTCCATATGTTGCATTATTGATTGTTTTGACTCAGCTGCTTTGTTCTCCCTTGCTGCAGCTCCTCCTGGTATGTTCCTCTTCCCACTGCCTGCCTCCCCCCCTTCACTGCTGACTGGTGCATCCCCCTGCCTTCACCTGTGCCGTGGAAAGAGACTGACTCTCGACTCAGAAAATGGCAGCTCCCACCCTTCCCTCATCTCCCAGTCTTGGCCTCCTCCAAATTCCTGCTTCTTGAGCAAAGTCTTGGGAAAAGGTCTAAGGCAGCAGCAGCAGCCTGGCGTTTCAGCCAGACACATGTGCTTCCAGGAGCCCTGAGGGGTGAAGCAAAAGCAAACCCATTAGAGGCATAAAGAGAAAATTACACATTATGCCTTTCTTTTTTTTTTTCTTCTCCACTCTTGATCCATGCTGTCAAATGGGAACTTCCCATTCTACCTTCTCTTTGGCGAGGAAGCAAAGCAAAGAAAAAGATTTGGAGGGCTCTGGCAAGCGATGAAATACAAAGAAGTTCTTACTCTTATACAGTAAATGAATGGCTTTCTGCCTTTCCTTTTGTTAGAGCTCTTAATCCAGCCTGTAAATAGTCCCTTTGGACTGACTTAGAGCTGATCTGAAGTAATGGGATTATAAAATAGGAGATATGTATCAAAGAGAATGATAGATAGAGTGATAGTAGTGAACTTTGTCTCGCAGCACTCCTCCAATACTGTATGTAAATGCTCACCAGTACAAAGTGCACTCATTTTACTGCGGACCAAAGCGCTGAGAAGCCTGTTTGATCCCTGGGGGCAGCCTGACTGCCTTCAGGCAAAGAACAGATCCTCTGCAACAAAGCAGAATCCAAGAGGTAATTTCTTTGTGTAGGCTGATTTAGGTTTACTAAATGCTGAAAAGAGCTCGCAGCATTTAAGGCGCTGGAAGTGGAGATTCTCACTCCCAGATCTCAGCAAACAGCAAAGGTTCACCTGACCAAGCAAAGAAGCTGACGAAACAGGGACTCGAGATGGAGTGACCTCTTAAAATCCAGATGATCTTCAAAGGAAAACTGCATTTCACATCTGTGTGAAGGAACTCTTTAGCCTACTTCTTATGCTACTTCTGCTGTGAAGCTGCAGCATTTCTGGCCGTATCCCGAAGGCTGTGCCATGGCTTTCTGGCAGTATGGCTGTGCCAAGGCATAGCCCTTCTCAGATTTGGAAACCTTCCATACTGTAGCAGCAGACATGGGGGGAAAAAAAAATTAAAAAAATCCTGGAAATTCACAAACTTGTCTTGTTTCCAAAGACACCTCAGACCCAGGCAATGTATTCTAAAGTCCTCAGTGATTTTCTACTTAGTGAAAATCCTTGCTGCCTGAACAGGACTTTTTCTGAAATCAGATAGTAAAAGAGAAGAGATTTCCACTGTGCTTCTTAAAGATTAACATGAAAGTATGCTATGAATATAGACACAAAATATGAGGCATGTATTTTCTTGATATTTTAAAATGCATGGGTGAGTCACTTGCCTTCCATTTTGTATTTAGAAAGATTTGGAGGCTATTTGCTGCTATTTATTATTTTTCCAGGGCAGCTTTTTATCAGATTAATTTTTTTAATAGGTGCTGCTACAAAGAAGATATTTGAAGCAATATAAAGAGGTAAAGTTCCAACCAGCACCATTAAAGTAATTTGAAAAAGAAAAAATAAATTATAAAATAAAAGAAACAAACCTGCCAGCTTACAGAGCTCTGAAATCAAACTTGATTTCTTCCATTTCTTGTATTAATCTTGTGTAAACCAAGTGGAACTTTGCAGATCAATAATTAACCCAAGGAAAAAAAAAAACAACAACCAAAAAACAAACCAAAAAACCTCTAAGCAAAAATTCTCTTCTGCTTCCCAGATCTGCTTTACACATCAGCAGAAGTGAAGATCAATATTTGTGAAAGTTGTTGGCCTGAGCAGGTTTTCTTCCCCGATGAAAATGATGTGTAACCAAAGGGGCAAACCTTTAGAGGAGGCAGTGCAGGCTCTGCCTCCTGTTCCCACAGTCTGAGGCCATCAGCACAGAGCTAATTGCTTTTAACAATGGCAGCTCTTCGACTGAATGGTTTGAACCCTACATTCTTCTAAACCCTATAGGAGGTTTTTTTTCCTGCACTGCTAGCATGTTTTGCTTGCTTCTCAAAGTAAACCTAGTATCTGTCAAAACCACAAGTTACATTACAAGCATTTAAAACCACTGTGGCTATTGCATTAACACTTATCCCTCATCAGCTGGAAAAGGTTTGCTTTGAATTCATCCCCAAGTTATCTTTATAAACATCAGCAGAGGAGCTGTTTAAAATCTACTGCACAAACAGCAGCCAACTTAGTCGGGGTTTTGTTCTTTACTTTAAGCAGCACGACCACTGGAATATCTCCCTGCTTCAAACGTGAAGCCATAACATTGAAAAGATTTCAAATAAGCAATTTATTTGACTTCAGGATCGGTGTGACCATTACTGAAAGGTGTGGCTTTGTCCATTTCAACATTATATTGAAAGGCTTGGAGTCTCAGCTAAGCTGACTAATAAACAGGAATATCAGGCAACCCTAGCTGCTAATGCAAAACGATGAGTGAGCGGTGAAAGGTCAGCCCTGGAACCGGGGCCTGCAAACACAACCTGTTTTTCATATTGATTGTGCTTTCCACTGGGCTCCAGGTCAGGTGCTGAGACCTCGGGGGCTTGCTCTGTCTGCAACTGTGTCACTGTTTTCTTTGCTTACCTTGAAGCAAACTCTGCAATGTTTCTGTAATGCTCCTCCAAGGATAAAACAGGCCTAATCTTTGTCAGTGTTGCAAAAAAGCATCAATGACTTTGACGTTTCCTATAAGGAAGATGCTACACACAATAAAAGCTCTCTGTGTGTGTGTCTGTGTATAAAAGCCTAATTTATAAAGTTAACATCTCTCTGCAGGGTATTTATTTCTACCTGCTATTAAATCCATTGTGAGTTAACACTTTTGTTTAGGCTAAAATGTGTTTAAAACCCCCCAAAATTAGAAGGCACAGGCAGTTGTTTAGAGAAAGGAACAGTACAGGACTATGTGTGTTTTACCAAAAGCTTTTGTTGATATAGAACATATCAATATGCAAATGTATATAATACAGTGGAGAGAAAATGAGATTGCTATTAATACATATACTAATTAGTAAG
Organism: Eubucco bourcierii; assembly: GCA_013396675.1. Lineage (NCBI taxonomy): Eukaryota > Metazoa > Chordata > Aves > Piciformes > Ramphastidae > Eubucco > Eubucco bourcierii. The sequence continues at coordinate 65,736 of VWZE01016347.1, read as the reverse complement.
GACATGCACATCCATGTATAGAGAACCTGAGAGTGAGAAAATGACAGATTCCAAACCACAGTGAATTAGAAATATCAAATTGCAAGAAAGCACCAAAAAAATACAAAACCAAACCACTCAACCCAAAACCAACCAAAAAACAAGCAAAAAAAAAAAAACCAACCCAGCCAAACAACAACAACAAAAAACCAAACCAAAACAAAAGGCTTGTAACTAGGCTTAGGATCTAGGCTCTGTACTCATGTGCTCTGCTGCTTTACTGTCAAATCTGCTGCTTATGATAAATAAGAGTTATGGCACACACACATCCAAAATTACTTCTCTGATATTGCCAGGACACACCAATATATTGTGGTTGTTTTTTAAGCAATAAGAATATTAAGCATGAGATACATTTCAAGATTAGCAGTCAGTTAGAGAATGTGTTGAGGGTTTGGGTTGGGTTTTTTTTTTCCCCCCTCAGATGTGACAAAATCTAAAATATGCTGTCCAAAATGCAGGGCAAAAGAGAAGCATTGATGCGTGTTTGGATTTGGCTGTGGACTCAATAGGCTGTCAGAGAGCCATAGGATGCACAATAAAGATGGATGCTAACTAAATTTTGATGTGCAGGAGCCCGTTTAATTTGCAAGATGCTTTGTTTAATTAAAAGGTAAATACTATTTAAAAGCAGCAGCAACACCTGCAGAGCTCTCGAGCCACCTGAAGAACTCCTTTGATATATCTGATCCACGGGCTGTGAACATTTAAATGAGGACAGTTCACTACTTTATTAAATGATGTTTTGGGTTTTTACACAATCTTGATCATTGCTTCTAAAAATGTCTCAACATCAGTTGCAAGATTATTAGCTGCATGAAGAGTGAGTGTGCACATTCTCCAAGGAAGCATAGCGAAAATTTCCTCCCAGATACAACTGATTCAGGTAGACAACATTCACCCTGGTGCAGAACACTTGACTCAAGCCCAGATCTCACATAAATACGAAGCACAAAACCTTTCTGCGTAAGTCCTGTCCAGACCCCTCTGCATAAAGGACACAGAGAATCGCTGCTGAAGCAATCATGTCTTTTTGAGGCTTGATTTTCCTAGCTGTCTCCTCCCTTTCCATACAACTCCCAGGGCAAGGGAGGTGATTCTCCACCTTTACTCTGCTCTCCTCAGACCCCATCTGGAGTCCTGCGTGCAGTTCCTGTGCAGCCCCCAGCACAGGAAGGACATGGAAGTGTTGGAGTGGGTCCAGAGGACGCCACCAAGATGCTGAGAGGGCTGCAGCAGCTCTGCTGTGAGGACAGGCTGAGAGAGTTGGGACTCTGCAGCCTGGAGAAGAGAAGGCTTCCAGGAGACCCGATAGTAGCCTTTCAGGATCTGAAGGGGGCCTACAGGAAGGCTGGGGAGGGACTATTGACAAGGTCTGGGAATGCCAGGACAAGGGGCAATGGGTTTGAACTGGCAGAGGGGAGACTGAAACTGGATGTTAGGAAGTTCTTTCAAGTGAGGGTGTGAGACACTGGCACAGGTTGCCCAGGGAGGCTGTGTCTGCGCTGTCCCTGGAGGTGTTCAAGGCCAGTTTGGACAAGGCCTTAAGTGACCTGTACTAGTGGGAGGTGTTGGAACCCTATGGCAGGGGGTTGGAACTAGATGATCTTTGAGGTCACTTCCAACCTTACCGTTCTAAGATTCTAACTCCACAAGCTTGGCACAGACTACTGTTGATTCCTTTTAAGGTCTTTTGAGACTCTACACCCTGCTATAGGGTTAAGCTCCATGCTCTGCTTTGAGCTGTTGTGTTGCCTTCAGCAAAACTCATCATCCAACCAGTGTCCTCCTCACTCCCTACAAGCTGAAGTGAGGCTGTGCCTGCACTCATGGCAGGAGCTCTCTAAAGGCATCCTGCCTTTGGCAAAGCGAGCAGCTGCAGCCAAGAGAGGACCAACAGTAGTGATGGGAAAGCAGTGCTCACACAGTGAGGGGTGTTCTGCAGGGTCATGGCACACTATGGTGTCTACATAGCTGCACTCTGAAACCCAAGTGTCTTCTGCAAGCGGCTCAGAACCACTTACTGGCTACAACTACTGATGGAAAAGTGTAAGAGAACTGCCCAGCAATGAGAGACAGCTGCCTCCCCTGCCAGCCATCTTTAAGGGAAGCACCTCCAGGCCAGCTTTTCCAGCAGGGAGCCCAGTAGATCTCTCTTTCTGTTAGATTTTCACCGGAGAAGAATGTCTGGGAAGAGGTGCAGGCTGCTGACACCCAGCTCTCTGATATGCTGAAGCTGGATCCTGTTCTGCTCAGAGGCTCTGATGGTATCAGCCTCCAGAGAACCAGTGTCTGACACTCCCAGCCTATTGTTCATATTGGTTCGGTCTCAGCTGAGCTGTTTCTAACAACGGAGAACACATCCGAGAGAGTTACAGTTTGCTCTAATCATATTTTTCCAGTTTTTCTCTGCCATAATTACTCCCATAAATATCATTGCTTCACCTCAGCTCAACGGAGTCCTCTCTTTTTCTGTGCTCAGTCTCAACCTTACATGCTCAGATTGCTAGGCAAGGACAATTGATAGTATTTCTTATTAACAGGACCACTCCAGCCACGGAGCTTCCTGCTTTCATCCGGTCTGTGCTCTGTATTAGCTAATCAAAAAATGCCATCTGAAGTGAAAACTGTTGAAGAAAATGTGTTGAATTGTGCATGTATTTAAGTAATACACAGTAACAATAAGAAAGGTTTGACTTGGTCTTCAGCCTGGCAAAAACTTGAAACCCAGAAGTCAGGATGCATATAAAGTCTCTGACTTTACTGCTGGCCCCTGGGTTTAGTTTAGCAGCAGAGAACATTTTTAATGTGCTCAATGGGCTGCTGATCTCAGGAATTCCACTTCCTACTGTGCTTACTGACTATCAGCTTTTAAGATAGACCCTTAAAGTAGATTTCATAAGAGTAGGGACTATTTTTAAACCATCATAAGACATTTAGACTACCGAGTGTCAGGCACCAGGAGTACCCAGAAAGGAGGTGCTTGGACTGAGAGTGTATGAAGCAGGGAGGTAAATGAGACAGAAAAAGAGGTGAGAACTAGAGTATTACTATTTCCATTACTATTGCAAACGGATGAAATGACAAAGGAGTCACTAAAGTTACCTCTGCTGCCCACAGCAGACCTGGTATTCAAAGCAAAATCTCCAGATTTCTAAGGTACCCTCTTAACTACAAGGCCATTCTTCCCCTCCAGAAAATGATATATAGGTATATAAATGTGCATTGATGTAATGCCAGGTTATAAACCACAAGCCTTTCAGAACTCATCTCCCTGATAGATTGTGAAAGAACTTGAAGTCAGGAGAATTGTGGTTTGTCTGACCTTATGTTAATCATTCTCCCTACTTGTGTCTTGGTCAAACTGAAAATGGATAGAATAATGAACCCTTTTGAAAACCATAATTTCTGGGTGTTGGTCGTGACCCAGTTTTCCTAAGTTGCTAGGATATGGGGATAATCAAGGAAAGGAAGATGCTATCTTATGAAACAAGACCAAAAAGCTTGATTTAAACAAAAGAAATGATGAGGAGGAGTATTAGTACATTGCAAGGGGAGTAAATATCAGAGCTAATTAAGTTCAAAGACAAAACAGGCATCTGAACAAATGGATATAAACAGGCCCTCTAATAAATGTAGGCTGAAAATCTTAAGAAGCTTAGTTATGAGATTCTGGAAGAGCTTTCCAAAGGCCCAGTGAAAGTAAATGCTTTTAAAATGGATCTCGATCAGGTTATGAACTGGGTATGGTGCCTGAGACAACCAATGAGGTTGTCAGGTCAGACAGGCCCAAAGTTCCCTTGTAACAGATAGAATGTCACCAAGCTAGAATGTCTTCGTGATATGATGGAAAAAGAAGTAGCCAGCCAAAACGTATCACAGTTTGGATCACCTGTATTTTGATATTTTTTTAACAGAGAGCCTCTTCAGTTCCCTGATTATCCCACCAACCTGGCACTTGAGATGTTCATCGACATTTCCAGGTAATCTTTTCTTGCTCTTGAGTGCCCATATAGGAATAGAGCTGAAAAAGCTCACAGCAATGCTGGATGTGGAGCTCTTTTTGTTCACCGTTGAGGGTGGGAGGGAAGGGATGGACGGGGGCTGGGGTCTTTCCTCTTGCGTGACTGAAGATTCTGCATACAAGTCTAGACCCTGCACACACCATAAGGAGGGAAGGCACTAAAGGAGCCTGGGCGTGATGTCTCCCAGCGCAGTTTTTTCAGAGGGCAAGTAACTCGTCCTGCTGCCACAAAAAGACGAGCACGCAGGTGCCGCCGCAGCCTCGCATGCCCTCCCAAC
>VWZE01016347.1:42497-56793 GCA_013396675.1 Eubucco bourcierii | reverse complement strand
GGCGGCGGCGGGGCTGGGCACGGGAAGTTTGGGAAGGCGCGGGGTGCGCCGGAGAGTGGGGGGATGCTGCTCGGGGAGTAGAAGGCAGCGTCAGATGGACATAGCGAGGATAAGGCTGGCGCCGCGCAGGTCGTGTTCTCCCCGAGAATTCTTAAAAAAAAAAAAAAAAGACCAAACCAAAAAACAAACCCAACAAACAAAAACAACCGAAGTTTGGATTTCTGCCTATTTCTCGATGCCTTTGTGGAGCGCCTCCAGAATTCGGAGAATATCAGTCTGGGTGTATCGCTGTAGAATGTTCTCGCCACGACTCAGTGCATTTTACTTTTTCAAACGGCTTTTGTTCAACTTGAAGGAAACCGCATCGGCTATTTGAGTTCCAACGCCAGCTAATAGGCTCACAGCCTTCTGTTTCACAGCGAGGAAAAATTACAGTGTTTGTTATTTACTTTATATCTGCCTTTTAAAATGCAACTCGAAAGCTTGCAGTATTAGAGGAATGTAGGAAATCACACCGAAAATGAGATTAAAATAAAGGAGAGTGAATTGGAAATTTTAAAAAAAATAAATAAGGTAATGTAGCTATTTTTTTTTCTCTGATTTTTCTTTCAAATCCGGATAAGAGTCTGTTACAAAACAAATGCTGTCTTCTTGTATGTTTTCATAGGAAACGTAGTGGTAATATGTCAAGGAAGGCAAGCTCTCGTGTTAAGGAAGGAATCTGTAGAAAAAGCAAACCTCCTGTACAAATTTCAGTTGGAATCTAATCAACAAGCTGGTCAGTTACCAAGTGCAGTGGATAATGAGAGCTGTGCGTGCTGCATAATTACTCATGGCTGAAGAAGTGCGGAGTACCTCTGCTCTGTGTGTGTGTTTCGACGGTGCATGGCTAGTTTCCTTCCCCCTCTCTCCGTCACTCACACAGAAGCTGTCCTTAGCATCAGGAGCAGGGGTGAAATAACCTGGAGAAGTTACTGATCGCCAGGCGAAGTGTGCTGTGCCATGACGTTGCAGAGATCCTTTCTATTTAGTTGGCGAACAATAAACGTTTATTATCACCGCGGCAGATCATCAGACAAAGCTTCCCCCTCCCGCCTCCCCCAAGTACGAGCGCTGCTGATAAGGGAACTGCGCCGGGTGACAGGCAGAGCCGCAGGCGCCATTTGGAAAGAACTTATTTTATTCTTATTATTTATTATCGTTGTGCTGCTTTTTTTTTTTTTTTAAAGAGGGGAAAAATGAAGAAAAAAAAAATGAAAACCAACAAACCAACATCTCTCCTTTTGCAGATACGTGTGGGTAGGCGGCAGGTGTCGGTGCGGAGGTGCGCTGCCGTTGCCGCTCCCCCGCCCGCCGCCGCCGCCGCTGCGGAGCCGCCTGCCCGGCTCGGCGCCTGGCAGCCAGTGGGCTCTGCCGTTCGAGCACACGCGGGGAGCTAAGTGCGCCGAATTTGTACTCGGAAGTCTTTCTTTTCGCCTTAGATTTTTTGTGGCACTAGGCAGGCCTGGGAGAGGAGTGCTTCTGCTGAGCTCGTAGCCTTCGCTATTTCTATCTTTGATTTTCTTTCTGTTCATCGCTTTCCTTTCCGCCCTCCCTCCTCTCGGTAGCACGTCGTGTCAGTGTGAGTCAGGACTCGTAAAATGCATTTCCAAAACCCAGACGAAAAGTCTCTCAGGCATAGCTGCTGCTTTATCTGACCTCTCCCAAGCCCACCTATGCAAACAGATTTGTAGTATTTGTGTGCTTAACCGTGCATCTCTTTTACAGGAATCTGTTGCCTCGTGTGACATCTTGCAAGCTCCCAGAGAGAATTGCTGAAGCATACAGCTAGGGAATAGGATGCCAGAGAAGCACAGAGGAAGAAACCAGGCAATCGCCAGGTAAGGCCAACCTTACTTCGATTTATTTTTTGTCACCTCGCCTGCAAGACCTTGCCCACTCTAGCAAGGCACCGGGCAAGGCAGAGGGACTGTACGTGCGTGTATTAAACGCTTGCTTCTTTCGTTTGCCTCCTCAGGATGGGAAGGTTCAGCGTCCATTGGATATGGGACGAGATCACTCTGCAACCCTTGTGGATTCTCCTTCTTCTAGAGGGGAATTATAGTTGTGGATTTATTGTCCCGGTGCAGCACTTCCAACCAGCAGCAGCAACGGCAGCAGCAGCTTTCTGACTCTCTTCGGTGACGGGTATTCTTGGGTGGATAATACGGATTACGTTGTTATTGCTTAAGAATACGCGTAGTCGAGGAGAGTACCGGCGGCGGGCAGGCAGGCAGGCAGCGCGACCGCCCCCAGCCCACCAGCTGGCTCCTAACGTCCTCTAGTTGCCAAGGTAGCACCTTTTCCATCTTTTCCTACGCTTTGCAATGTTTCACTCTGTCTGTGTCTCTGCCCGGGCGGGGGTAGCTCGGACGCCCAGTCCCCTGTCGGGGGTGGGTGGCCCCCTGTGCGTGTGTCCGCGTGGGAGCAAGCGGAGGGCCGGGGAAGGGCTCACCGAGCTCCGCAGCAGCGTGCCAGGGGCTACGGACCGGGGGCGGCTGGCGCCGCTGTGGGGTGCGCCTCTGCCGGCAGCGCTCCACTGCCTGCGCAGGGGCCGGGGAAAGGCGTTCCACCCGTCCCGGAACCCGCGGCGCCCCGGCACACTGCCGGTAGCCCCTGTCCCGAACCCGCTTGCGCCTCTCCGACAGGGAACGTGGGGCGGGGATGAGAGGGACCCCGCCTGCGGGGGTCCCCACCCCCAGGATACGGACTGTCTGCAGGGCGAGGACGACTCCCGTTCCGCCCGCACCCGTCAGCGAAGCGCGGGATGCTGCCGCTTCCGCGGCCACCGCACCCACCGCAGGTCGTGAGGGGCTTGGGGACTGCCCGCCGACGGGAGGTGCCGGACACCCGGGCTAGAGAGGCAAGAGGCACCCTGTATGGTTGTGTCTGCACCCTCTCCCTCGGGGAAGCTCCCGTTCCCTGGCTGTAGAGGGGTCTGGCCACCCAGTGGGGCTGCTACGGGGGAGCAGGTTGCGACCAATTGTTTTGAGAGGGTGATGCCCCCTTGGCCCCTTATCCTCACCCTACAGTACCAACCTGGTGAGGGTAGGATTAAGAACACACCTTCACACCAACCCCCAGCTCAGCGAGTTGGAGAGCACCCAGCCAAATGTGGAGGTCGACAGGCTGCGAGGCCTCAGGTTGAGATACATGTTCAAGGACAGGGCCAAGAGTTGTTTTCGCCCTTGGAGTTCAGAGAGCGGCTTCTTTGCATCCCCAAAGGGCTCAGGGCTTCCTAAATGCTACTTACAGCTGGGCAGATGGGAGATGTAACCAAGGGAATGTTGGTTCCCATTACTGGCCAAGCCATGCCTCATCTCCTTAACACAGAAGAGGCGAATCCACCAGTGTCTCCAGTGTCGGCAGCAAGGCATGGACCGTGGTTAAAAGCCTGCTTAGTCCTTCAGAAGCTGTGCTTAGGAAAATCCAGGCACCACATTCATACTTCAGTTTTTTTGCCCCTGCTCCTCTGCCCCCAAACCTGGCAGACACAAGGATCAGGATGTGATCATCCCTCTGTTTCCCCATATGAGACCTCTCCAAATGGTCCCAGGTCTTGTTGCCATTCAGTTGCAATCGTGAGACCAGGATTGAAAACCTTAAGTGAATTAGCTCAGAAGCCATTTTAAAGCAAGACCAAGAGTACTGTCGTGTGATAGCCTTTCTGAATGGATCCTTCTCCAAGCTCAGCTGTGCTGAAGCTGAGAACAATTTTCAACATGGACAGCCCAGACGTGGGGTGATGTTAAAGTTGTGAGGGTGAGGCAGGATGATGGAGAATGTCTTTCTCTCCTTCTCTCTTGTCTCTTGCTTAGTGATTGAAAGGCCATCTACGTTCTGCTTAATTATTTCCAACAAACTGCCAAAGGAATCTTTCTCTGTTGCCTTCAGTAGCGAGCAGAGCTCTCATTGTTACATAGACGTGTGGATCTGTTATTCTTTAGACACATCTTTGATGCTAGCTCTATGATCCTCGTGTTTCTCTAATATCACTTGAAAGCAGATTTCTTTTTCTTGTAGTTTAGTACATTCAACAGCCTCAGAAAAAAAAAAAAAGGTTAAATTATGCTATAAAAAGACACAATCGTCTGCTAAATCAGCCAGTTCAGCAATGTAACACAGCCACATTTACAACCGCTGCAGGAACAGCGATGGAAACACTATTTTAAAACATCCAGGTTTGTATTACAAACCTTCCTCTGATCTGAGCTTTTAGTTGACATTTTCCCTTGAGTCACGACTTAGAGTATTATTAGGACTTCCCATTTCATCACATAAAGGATGTGGTTTTGTTTGCCCTTTATTTGGTTGAGAATCTTGTGCAGTAATGGGCTGGAATGGTACCCATAAATGTAAGCGTAGCGAAATGTTTCTTTATACCTGGTCTCTTCTAGTTGCTTTCTGTTTAGTATGGTGAGCTGGTTTTGCTGAATAATGCCTTAATGACAGGGCTGATGCATTTTTAATGCCTGTACTCTTTGTCATTGTCAAAATTAACATTTTGATGATTTGTAGATTTCTCTAAAATCTCTGGAGAATTGCAATGATCTGTGGGTTAAAAGAGTGAAAAGAGTGTACAGTCCGATCGGAGGAATCCTGGATGCGCTCACCACCATAATGAGCAAATATTGCATAAAGCCCTCACTAGTGTAAGGGCTCTTAGAATGATGTTTCCCAACAGCATGATCTCAGACTCTCTCTCCCTGGTCATTAGCAGTTCTTGGAGTCTGTCACCTGTGTATAGCAAAGCATTCACTTCTGAACAGATCTCTGAGGAGAGGCTTTATACTGCGAGCCTGATCCCAGGAATGCAACATAGCTTCCTTGGGGCTGCTCAGGGGAGGAAGGTTGTGTTCGTGTTAAATCCAAAATATTTTGGGCCAAATCCTACCATTCAATGCAACAGCAAAGCCCCAATTGATTTCACTGCAGGAAAGATTAGACCTCTAGTGAAAGGGATTTTTTTTTTTTTTTTACAACGCTACGCTTCCTATTTTCCTCCTTTAGAAATTGTGGCTCCCGTGTGCTAAAAAATGAGTCTAAGAACCCCCTGCCTCTAATAGTCTAATGATATTTTATTAACAGCAAAAAAAAAAAAATTATACTGAAAGGCTGTAGTGCAACATAATAAGGCATTACGTTATAAATAAGGGTTTTTAATGGTACCAGTATGAGGATTTCCTCAGACAACATTTTAGGATGAGGATTGTGGCAGCACCAACCGTGTCTTAACAGCTGTTTTGGTGAGTGCATATTTAATTGATTTAGAATACCAAATTTCTGTTTTAAAATGGGTTTTGTAATCAGCATCCTGGTAGAAAATTAAATAAAGAATTAGCCCCAAAATGATCTGAACTTAGCCTTCTTTTTTTTTTTTTTTTTTGTTTTGTTTTGTTTTGTTTTTAAAAGGCCACAACCCTGTGAAGATTTATATCTCTGGGTAATTTTAATCCGCTGGAATAGCCTCAAAGGCTGCTCCCATAGGAAAGTCGTTGTCACACCAGGGCCCCCGTGGCATTGTAGCCAACAATGGAGGAGTGGACACTGGGGTGGCAGCTGTCCTGGCACACAGTAAGGTGCTGCAGGTCCCCTTTGCGCGGCCGCCCGTGATGCGAGCTGGTTCCCGTTCCCGCCCTGCTCCATGCCAGGGAGATGGCGACCCTTCCGGCATTCCCAGAACAGGAAACTGCCAAAAGGGCTGTCCCCGCAAGTACCCACGGGCATGTCGTACCCCGTGGTGGGAGAGGGAGAAGGAAGATTAGCTTTGGGCCTTACTGCTCTGTGCAGGCAGGGGAGCAGCCCTGCTTTTGTCTACCTGTAGCAGGGAGCGTTGCTCCGCTCGGCAGTAGCCTAAAATAAGCGATGAGGGCTGCTGTTTGATTCTAGGTGCTCTTTCCACAAAGATTTAAGCCTACAGCCCTCATAGACACACCTAGCTCTGAATGGAATGAATATATATGTACACACACATGCATATACATGCACACATATCTCTCTGAAGGGAGGCCACAGCATCATATGCAAAGTCCCACGCTCCCAGCCCTGACGGAGGCACAACTCCCACTTACCTCAGCAGAGGCCATGCTTTATTTATGACCGATGTTGGTGATACCTCTTGCTGCTTGCAAATGTGCCTGAAAGAAATGCACATGCTGTTGCCTGTAGACCCATACAGCCATGCAGATGCTTTGCTTTGGGATCAGTTCCGCTTCCTTTTCATTTCTAAGACTCCATCTGATTTTGAGAGGAGCTTAATGCTTTCCTCCCATAGCAGGTTGCTGCTTTTCATGTCACTTTAGGTGGCTTCTAGTGTTCCTAGGGTTTTCTTAAAGAGATTGACAATAACACCTCTGCATCCACACAGCTACAGCTGTAAGAATAAGCTAAGCAGCCTTTTTCTTTGGGGTTTTTGCATCACACTCAAAGTATACAGTTGGATTTGAATGCATATATTTATATATTTTTTTTTTAATAAATAGTGTCTTCACATACACAAAAGGCTTTTTCTTCTCTTCCTTTTAAAAGATTACTAGTTTTTTTTTCTGAAAAGCACCCACCCAGTTGTTACCTCAGATGTTATGACACCTCAACCTTTAGTGTTGTAAAGGTAAACCATCACACTCATTACCAATAGTCATAAATTTTTTGCCAGATTCAGCATCTGCCTCCTGCCTGAAAGCTTTAGTGGTCGAAGCATTTCCTGGGCTGACGCCCATAATGCATGCATGCTTTTTTATTGCTATCATGTAGTAACCAAACTGATCAAAAATCAAAGGACTTGATTATCACGCACTTGGAATGCACAGAGCTATTTATAAATGTTGGCATGATAACAACAGTGACTCAAAAGAAATTTAAATGGCAGGCCAGAAAAAAAAAAAAAGAAAAGAAATGGAAGTCTGAAAGTGAAAACCTAAGTCAGAATTCGTAGGGGTGATGGAAAGTGTCTAACGTCGCAGGACGGAGACGATCCTAAGGGAGGTAAAGGGAGGAGGGTTGGAGGTGATGGTAGAGTGTGGCTGTGCCACAGTTTTGCATAACCAGAGGACAGATAAAAGGAGAGGCGCCAGGCGTGGCAGGCAAGGAGGTATCGCAGCGTGCTGCTGGGAGAAAGCGCCAGAAGTGTGGAGACCAGGGCTGGAAACGCCACACGGATCCAGTAGACTGCTTTCTGGAAAAACAGTATCTGTTTAAAAAGCAGCCAACAGAGAATAAGGTGGAATGTTCCAGAAACTAGAGGAGTTGATTGATATAAAAACTAAGAGCCCTGAATATACAGCTGAAAGGAGTTTTATATGCACACACAGATAGATGGATGTACATACCCAGTCAAAATTACATAATAATGCCTGCATAAATAAGTGAAATCAGGATCCTTCTTTTGAAAGCATTTTCCTACAGGAACCAGTGGGAATTTTCCATTGATTTCAGTGGGGCCAGAATTTCACTTGTCTTCAGAAAAATAGTGTCAGCCTGGGGTGTGCAAATGGACACACCAGGCTATTGGCCTCTGTATAGGGAACTATGCAGGGAGAAAATGCGGTGGTGTCAGGAAACATTTTCTTTCGGTGAATCCAGTGCCTCTCTACCAATGGGGATCATTTAAAGTATCCATAGAGGGGAAAAAACCTTACCTGGGAGAGATCAAATTAGCTTGGTCAAGCAACCACAGGCAGCAGTCACCCTAAGAGGTCCAGAGAGCTACCTGAGGAGGCTGCCTTGCCCCTGATTCCTGTGATACACCTCCAAGGAGCTGAAACGGTTCTGATAATTTCCCAATTCTTTGTATCACTAGGAAAAAAAAAAAAAAAAAAAGTGGTAGAACCATGAAAGGCTCCTGCAACTTTCTGACTTACTCTCTCAGAGTATTTCAGATTAAGCCAAACTTAATCATTTATTGGTTTTAAGGTCAATTGCCACCGCAGGATTGTTCTGTACAGGTCAATGTGTGTTCTCTACACCCCTTTTACATTATTATGTAGGCAGGAAATGTAGCTGAGATTTGGAATTTTAGCAACTCTCTTACTAAGTTAGGACAATACCACAAAGTTTACTAATGGTCACAGGCCTTTTAAATCCTTGAAAATCAATGATGAAGTGATCACCACGGGACCAGTCTTCTCTGACAGGAGAAAGAGGGACGTTCTGCTCCAAAACTGTGCAGCATCTAACTGTGCAGCCTGTTACAACACCTAGACAGACAAACCAACCCACCTCACTGCGTCTCTAGAGACCTTTACACAGATAATCTAGACCTCAGATGCTTGCTTTTAGATTATCTGACAGCAATAGCTTTGCTAGCAGTCAGATTCTGCTAACAAGAAACTGAAAGAAAATTCAAATAAAAAGGCATTGCTGTAGCTGCTGCCTTAGAAAGGGATTATTAAAAACATTTTTTTTTTTTTAGATTAGGTGGGAAATAACAAGAAGCAGGAGGGCTGATGCAGTAATGCTTCACACCATTTGGAAACTCATCCTTTAAATGCTGGTTTTGCAGGAGGTAACTTGCTTGGTTGCTCCAAGAAAATGTAGAGCTGTGTTGCCTCTATGCTCTGTGCCTCTGATGCTGAAACCAATCTTCTGAAATCCAGAACTGGACACTTCGGTGCTTGCCGTTTTGCTGGAGCCAGTTAACACAGTCTACATGTGCTGCTTGTTAAAAATGACCATTGCAGGGAAGAATTGTTCCCCTCCTTCCTTTCCTCCACTGCCTGGCTGTCCCTGTTCCCATTTCTGAGAAGTGCCAAAGGTTTGAAGGGGCTTCAGGGTTTTTCTTCCTCGGCGTGTTTTAGAAGTGTCAGGATCAATAATTTCCTTGCACTGTAGAGAACTATAGAAACTTCATCAGACCTCGCTTTAAGAGGGACCTTTTTCCCTGCTTGTTTGCCGGGAGGCTGAGCAGAGCAGAGGACAACACTGCAGTTATGTCCAAGGTTTTGGGGATGATCCTTTTCGGTTTAACTCCACCTGTCATATTGTTCTGTATTATGTTATGACATTATGTGGCTGTTGTACCTGTAATGACATCGTAAACTCATTTGTCTTCAGCCTTTCATAGAACCCCTTGATGAAAACAGAATCTACAAGTCCTGTTCTAGGAAGCAAGGGCCAAAGTGGGTCCATTTTGCTGTCCTTGTTTAGGTGCTCAACCTTTCTGTGTATGTAAATTCTTCCCAGCAAAGCAGGCAGGACCCAGCCCAGCCTCTCGGTTAGGGATGAAAATAGACATGTTTAATTTTCATTTGGTGGAACTGCAGTGAGTCAGTGCTGCTCATTCTGCCTGGGATGGAGGGAGGAAGAACTCCAACAAGGGAAAGGCAGCTGAATAGGCGTGGTGCAAAAATCCAAGGAGAGCAAACCAGCCAACCAAATAAATAAATAAATCCCTCCACAAACCACTCAGCTGGAATTTGTATGCTTTGATTTTTTTATCAGGTGCCAACTCTACATTTCTTGGGCGCAAAACTTACAGAGGTGCCCGGTAAAGAGGCTGGGAATAATAGCTCTGCTTTCTCTAATAAAGTCTCTCTTCTGAGATTAACTCTGGAGCCAGCAGTAGAGGGTCAGTATTTCATTTCATAGAAGTCAGCTCACACTGTCAAGGCTTTGGCCTTCTTATTGAAGGGCCATTTGCTGCTCAGAAGTGTGAGGTTTTGCTTTCTGAAATATCAATAGCTTGCCTTCACCAGAGCTGCTGATCAGATGTAGCTGGCACGTATCAATGTGCTTCAGCACCCAGGCTGAAGGACTGAAAAGCTTGGGCCTTAGACCACCCTCTCAGGTTTGCTTTTTAAATCCTCAATTAGTGCAAATCAATGGCTCATAATAACATCGGCTGAAATTTGTGTCGGACTAGCGCAGATTGCAGGCTCCGTCTTGGGATTTGAAAAGGAGTAGAAAAATGAGGTTGAGGCCACCAGGAGTTGCATTTGGGTTTGGGGTGTGGGGGGGTGTGTGTGTGTGTGTGTGTGTGTGTGTGTGTGTGTGTGTAAATCTGCCTCTGCACACGTGTAGGAGCATGCAGAGCTGCGTTTCGTTCCCGTGGATGCTTCCCGCGCCTGTGTGGTTGCTGCTAACGAGGACCTAAGAGCATGAAATCTTCATCCTGGCATGGTTTGATTGACATGTGCCAAGATTTCAGATGGAGCTCTGGGATCCTGCTTCTCAACCATAAAAGGAGAGCAGGCAAGCCTCATCCCCAGCTAAACCCTTCGTACGCTATACATCTATTTATGCGTTGCTCGCTGGAAAAGACTGAATTCAGACAGAAGTTGGTGAGGCAGCCTGAGCTCCGTCGGCCTCCACGGAGTCTGTTGTTAGTAGCCAGGGCAGTTCCCCAGGAAAGCAGGGGAGAGAGGCATGATTTCGAACCTGCCACACCTCAGGGAGGAATGGCACCTTTGGTGCATGGCAGGCGGCGTTTCCTCTTGCAGGATGCTTTTGATGGCTCTGCCAGGCTGCAGCACGCACAGAGAAGGAATGCAGGAGGAATGGGTATAAGATGAGGGGGTCAAGAGTGCCACCCTGTTGCAGCTCCCCAGGTGGTGTGCTGACCTGGGCTGGTTTTCCCTTTCTTTCTTCATGGGGAAAAGGAGATAGAATCATAGAATCATAGAATGGTAAGGTTGGAAGGGACCTCAAGGATCATCTAGTTCCAACCCCCTGCCATAGGCAGGGACACATCCCACTAGTACAGGTCACTCAAGGTCTCATCCAACCTGGCCTTCAACACCTCCAGGGAGCAGTCATTGCTGCTTTGTGCCCTGCACTATGTCCCCTGTCATAGAATCATAGAATGGTAAGGTTGGAAGGGACCTCAAGGATCATCTAGTTCCAACCCCCTGCCATAGGCAGGGACACATCCCACTAGTACAGGTCACTCAAGGCCTCCTCCAACCTGGTCTTGAACACCTCCCTGGGCAACCTGTGCCAGTGTCTCACCACTCTCACTGTAAAGAACTTCCTCCTAACATCCAGTTTCAATCTCCCCTCTGCCACTTCAAACCCATTGCCCCTTGTCCTGGCATTACAAGACCTAAACACCCCAGAGGGAATGGGAGGAAGACAATTCTAGCTTGATACACACCAATGCCTTCTTGCCAAGTCGTTGCAGAAGGCTTTCAA
The DNA here is from genome assembly GCA_013396675.1 of Eubucco bourcierii. NCBI lineage: Eukaryota > Metazoa > Chordata > Aves > Piciformes > Ramphastidae > Eubucco > Eubucco bourcierii. The sequence continues at coordinate 45,627 of VWZE01016347.1, read as the reverse complement.
CAATATTTCTTCTCATTATCTAGGGGGAAAAAAAAAAATCCAGTAAAAATCCCTATCCAGCATTACAACATTGGTTAGGTAAGTCTGTGTGGTTGATAGTCCAGTGATGAGGCTGAGCTGCAGCCCCAACATGTGCCCATGACGATGAAAATCTGCTTGTCTGAGAGGTGTTTCGAATAAATAAGGCATTCAAGCCCTCCTAGCAAAGCACAATCCAGACAGTACTTCTGCCCCGTGGCCTTTTTTCCCCTCCTTTTTTCCTCTGTGGCCTTTCTAGGCTCTGCCCATACGCTCTTAAGCTATTTTGTTTTCAGTTTAATGTGTGTGTGAATTAAAAGAATCGAGTTCCTCTGCTTGCTGAATTATAAACTGAGTGGAAATTGGCCAACTCTTCAGAATACTTCTCTAAGCAATCGAGCTGAGCAGGCTGGGTTTGGGATGGAAAACACACCAATAGCACAACACATAGCACACACACCCTAGCAATGAACTGCATCCACACATCCCCATGTACTGCTGCTTGCCTTTTCAGTCTTGAATGCCTCTTTCCTCTCAAGTGCCAGCTGAACTTCTTTTAGAACACTCCCTGCCATGCAGGTTTATTGCCTCCTTTGGTAGTTTACTCAGAATATTCATTATGCTTTGGATATACCAACTGCTTTTAAATGCTTGCTTCCACTCTCTTGCTTTAGGACCAGAGTAGATCCAGATTGTCTCCTCTGGGAGTACTGATTCACTTTGTTTCCCTTCTTTCCCTTCTTTCTGATGGGTGGAGCACTGCTGGGTAAGGAATTGGCTGGATGGTGGCACCCAGAGAGTGGTGATCAAGGGCACAATGTCCACCTGCAGACCAGTGCCAAGTGGTGTCCCTCAGGGGTCAGTGCTGCCACCAGTGCTGTTGGACATCTTTGTCAGTGCCATGGACACAGGAATCAGTGCAGCCTCAGCAAGTGTGAAGATGGCACCAAGCTGTGTGGCACAGTCGACTTGTTAGAGGGCAGGGATCCATCCAGAGGGACCTGGACAGGCTGCAGAGCTGTGCCCAGGCCAACCTCATGACATTCAGTAAGGTCAGGTGTAAGGTCCTGCCCCTGGGTAGGCACAATCCCAAGCACAGCTCCAGGCTGGGTGGGGAATGGCTGAGAGCAGCCCTGAGGAACAGGCCCTGGGGGTGTGGGGTGATGAAAAGCTCAAGCTGAGGCTGCAGTGTGAGTGCAGCCCAGACAGCAACTGTGTGCTGGGCTGCAGCAAGAGCAGTGTGGGCAGCAGGGCAAGGGAGGGGATTGTGCCCCTTTGCTCTGCTCTCCTCAGACCCCACCTGGAGTCCTGTGTGCAGTTCTGGAGCCCTCAGCACAGGAAGGACATGGAAGTGTTGGAGTGGGTCCAGAGGAGGCCACGAAGATGCTCAGAGGGCTGCAGCAGCTCTGCTGTGAGGACAGGCTGAGAGAGTTGGGGCTCTGCAGCCTGGAGAGGAGAAGGCTACCAGGAGACCTTGGAGTAGCCTTGCAGGATCTGAAGGGGGCTCCAGGAAGGCTGGGGAGGGACTATTGACAAGGTCTGGGAATGCCAGGACAAGGGACAATGGGTTTGAAGTGTCAGAGGGGAGATTGAAACTGGATGTTAGGAGGAAGTTCTTTACAGTGAGAGTGGTGAGACACTGGCACAGGTTGCCCAGGGAGGTTGTGGTTGCTCCCTCCCTGGAGGTGTTCAAGGCCAGGTTGGAGGAGGCCTTGAGTGACCTGCACTAGTGGGAGGTGTCCCTGCCTATGACAGGGGGTTGGAACTGGATGATCTTTGAGGTCTCTTCCAACCTTACCATTCTATGATTCTATGGTTCCCCTTGTACTTCAAAATGCCTACTGATTATAGTGTCTCTGTGGTTTACTCCCTGCTTTGGCTCCTGTCCCACACTAAGTTTTGTACATTTGAGTTGCCATTTGTTGTATTTTCCTTCCAGGAGACCTTGGAGTGGCCTTCCAGTATCTGAAGTGGGCTACAGGGAGGATTGGGAGGGACTACTGACAAGGTCCTGTAATAACAGGATGAGCATGAATGGATTTAAACTGGCAGAGTGGAGATTTAGACTGGAGGAACCCAGTCAGAGGAGGAGCAGGAGCATGGCAGAGCTGACAACCTACTAGGAGAGCAAGAGAATCTTCTGGTCTTGGGCGTCTGTGAGGTGGTGGAGACCTGGAACAGGGCAGAAAGGGCAGAAAATATAACTTCATGTGGCCTGTTACTGCACAGGTGACCAATTTGGAAGACAAAAAGAGCTTAAAATTCTTAAAGAGAAATAAAAAGAAAGAAAGAAAATAAAAGAAAAAAAAGATTCCTAAATCAATCCTTCCACATTTAAAAACAGGTAGAGTTTTAGGAGCAGGGCAGAATCATTGTTACCATAAGCAGATATAGGCATGGCCCTTCCTTACAGTCTGTCTTCAGAGTTCCTTTTACAATTCTCACTCAGTTTTCAGGCAACTGACAAAGCAAACTGCCCCTGAAAGATGAGATACTGCTTGTAGCCTCAGCATAGGCATTGATCATGCCAGTCTCTGCAGTCTGCCGGCGTGGTTGGCAGCACTGCCCGAGGACAGCCTTGTGCTGCCTGCTGGCAGCTTCTCTGCCCTGTGTACAGTCACCTCAGGGGCAGAGCTGGGCACAGCTCTGTGCTCTGCCCTCTGCTTCTACCTCATCTGGAGAACAGGAAAATGCATCTTCAAAGGGATGGGACAGGGCACTTCTGGTGAAACCCTGCCCAACCTTTTATTAAGGCTGGCATCGCAGAGGCTGTGAGTGCCATAGAATCATAGAATCATAGAATGGTAAGGTTGTAAGGGACCTCAAGGATCATCTAGTTCCAACCCCCTGCCATAGGCAGGGACACCTCCCACTAGTACAGGTTACTCAAGGCCTCAAATGTCCTCCATGGCCTCCATGTCCATGGAAAATCCAGGGTAGGAAGGGATAGGCTTAAAATGACAGAGGGGAGATTGAAACTGGATGTTGGGAGGAAGTTCTTTACAGTGAGGGTGGTGAGACACTGGCATAGGTTGCCCAGGGAGGTTGTGGCTGCTCCCTGCCTGGAGGGGTTCAAGGCCAGGCTGGGGAAGGCCTTGAGTGACCTGTGCTA
>VWZE01016347.1:4765-20465 GCA_013396675.1 Eubucco bourcierii | reverse complement strand
GTTCAAGGCCAGGTTGGATGAGACCTTGAATGACTTGTGCTAGTGGGAGGTGTCCCTTCCTATGGCAGGGGGTTGGAACTGGATGATTCTTGAGGTCCCTTCCAACCTTACCATTCTATGATTCTATAATAAATAGTCACTGGGGAAATGAAAGGAGTGCAGCAAGTTGGGACTGTGTAAGTAAGTCTATTGTTGTGCTAAGGCAGCAGATGCAGGCAGTGTTGGGAGCAAATGGTGCACGGCCCAATAATGTTTCCAAAGAGATGTAGCCAGGTGTGGTGGAGTCTCCAAAATATCAGGGATCACCAAAGGCACCGTCAGGGATCGCTGGATGTGGGGGGATGGATGATGCGAGGAGGGATGACCACGACACCAATGTGGTGCATCCAAGATCACCCCTTTATTGCAGCAAGTCAGCATGGACTTACCCAGGATAGACGGCCTGGGCTCACACTTATGCTGCTTACAGGCAGCTCTTCACAAGCTGTTCCCAGGCTGTTAAGGCTTCTTCAACATGGTTATAGAATCACAGAATCATAGAATGGTAAGGTTGGAAGGGACCTCAAGGATCATCCAGTTCCAACCCCCTGCCATAGGCAGGGACACCTCCCACTAGTACAGCTCACTCAAGGCCTCCTCCAACCTGGCCTTGAACACCTCCAGGGAGGGAGCATCCACAACCTCCCTGGGCAACCTGTTCCAGTGTCTCACCACCCTCACTGTAAACAACTTCCTCCTAACATCCAGTCTAAATCTCCCCTCTGCCAGTTCAAACCCATTCCCCTTGTCCTGGCATTGCCAGACCTTCTCAATAGTCCCTCCCCAGCCTTCCTGTAGGCCCCCTTCAGATCCTGGAAGGCTACTCTAAGGTCTCCTGGAAGCCTTCTCTTCTCCAGGCTGCAGAGTCCCAACTCTCTCAGTCTGTCCTCATAGGAGAGCTGCTCCAACCTTCTGGTCATCTTCGTGGCCCTCCTCTGGACCCACTCCAACACTTCCATGTCCTTCCTGTGCTGAGGGCTCCAGAACTGCACACCTGGTCAGGGTCAGGCACCCTGTTTTGCTGTGCTACATCCTTGTTTGAACATAACTACCTTCTACAAAGCTATTTTCTTATCTTGATGACTCATAGCAGGAACTGCTGAACTCCTTAGTAGGACACAACAGCCAGGAAACAAAAGGGGGCCCACCTGGGGGGCCCTCAGGTGGGTTAGGAAAGCAGGAGGATCATGCAGTGGGAAGGAGTGAGGAGGAAGGTGCAATGAAAGCAGAAAACTCTTTGCTGTGCCTCAGGCTGACTTTTGTGCTGGGATCTGTAGGATGCAAAACTGGGGCAGGAACCCTTGCCCAGAGATCCCCAGAATGTGTCAGCAGGCTGCTGCAGCTGCTGGCTGCACCCAAAGCAAGGAGTAAGCCACACTCAGCATGGGCATGGACTGCAGGGGTCAGAACCAACATCTGCACTGCCATGAGAGTTACATTCAACGGGTGCCTAGGGCAGGGGAAGGCCCTGCTGGGCCAGGGTGCTGACAGACACGCCAGGAAGGATGCTCGCTGCACAAGCGAGTTAAAGCTGGTCTCTGGCCAAATCAATGCTCATGGGGCTGTGTCCTTGAGTGAAGAACCCTGAGACCCTGTGAGCAATTTTGCCCTGAGTGTGAACTATGACCTGGCTGGGGTCCAGGGCAGAAGACCAGAATGTTCCTCCCCTGGGGGCTACACCCCAAAGAAAGTTACAAGGCTAAGGGGAGAAGCTGATCTGCCTCACACAAGTTCTGTGGCGGTTCAGACTGCCCAAGCTAAGTCTGTCTTTTCCCTTGGCTGATGTCATGACTTTGAGGGAAGTATCTGGAATTGATGGGTCAGAGGCAAAGCTGGCTCCTGACTGCCCCTGCACTGAGGGGGTGCAGACCTGAAGCCCACCCTTGGAAGGGCTCAGCTGTCACCCCCAGCACTTTTCCACCTGGGTGACTCACCAAAGAGCCCAGGGCACATGGCTGCTGATGTGCATACACAAGCACACCCTGCACATGGGGTGGAGCCTTCACCACCACACACAGTGGTGGCTCTCACCCCTTCAGGAGGGGTCCTCAGCACACAGTGATGCCCATTAGCATGGCCCTGCACACCTCTGCTCAGGGCACTGGCTATCCTCCTCCCCTGGGCTGTGACCACACGTGCAGGGCAGCAACAAGTCCCCAGCCCTGAGCCTCCCAACCATCTCAGGGGCTCTGCACTGACACTTCTGATCCAAGTTGAGTATTTGGCCCCTTGTCTTTGCATCAGGTGAATCTGGCACCAGCTGCAGTGGTGCAAAGGAGCAAATAGATTTAGAGAAAATAGTTGCAAAGCAAAGGTTTAAGAAATGAAGATAAAAATGCTGCTGACAAGTCTCATTGGCAATGGCATTACTTGCAGCTGTCACCTGGAGATTTTTTTTTGTTTAAATCTGTGTAAAATGAAACTAGTTTTGCTGGAAATGGCTGGAGTTTCTGCAGTAACCCTCCAGCCCCTGCTTGGTTCTCCCCTGCTGTGTTTCTTGTTTGCGGTTGCCTGCTGACCAGCTGTACCTGAGGGGCTGCGCCAAGGACCAAAGCTGTGGCTGCTTTGAAGCCTACTGGGGCTGCTCTCTGGAAGGAGGAGAGAGAAATCAAAGGAGGCAGCACCAAAGGGAGGGGAAGAGTGTGGACTAAGGGAAGGGAGCAGATGATAAAACAGCTCCTTGAAGCAGGGGCTGCTGTGATGAGCTGTGATGCCCGACAGGACTCGTCCTGTGCCAAGGGTAGGTCATCTTCCTTTTGACTTGAGTGGATGTTGGTGTGGGGGTGTTGTGTGTGCCCGTTGAGCCCAGAAATCAGTCACTGCTGTGCTGGGTCTTTTCACAGACAGTTGTGGTATTCTCTGGTGCCCTGTGACTTACAGTATCTATTTTATTATTTGAATAAAACCAGGCTCTTGCTGTCTTCACGGAATGCCACCCAAGCAAGCCCTGAGCTTGTTTACCTTCCTTCAAACCCATAAGCACACCACCTTGGGCATCGTTTTCACGCTTCTGCTGTCCCTGTGTTAATCACTTTGGTTGTACCCTTCGTGAAGGAGTTAATAATCCCCAAGTCCATTGACTCTCCAGAATATTTCTTTCCCTGCCTGCAATCCTCTTCATAACCAGCTTGCGTTCATTAGCATCCGGCCAAGCTTTTTTTGCTTTACTATTATTGTGCAAAGTGTTTGCTTTTATAGTGCCTGAAGCTCATGAGACAACTATTAGTTCACCTCCTGATGGGGGAGAAGGTCTCCGTAATCCGCGCTTCGTGTCTTGAGTCTCTTAAAAGGACAAGAAATCCCAGACGCGGCAACTTGTGGATTTTCTGTCTTGGAGAATTAGGATGTCTTTGCATTCCCGAGCAGGCAAACGTTGAGCAGTGCTTGATCAATAAGAGGCATTGCCAGGGGTCTGGTACAGTCTGCCACAGCTGACGGTAGCGTTGCTATAGGCTATAGAAGTCGGAATAGAAAATGTCGAATAACAGTAATAATTCATGCATCCTGGGACATAAAAAAAAACCAACAGCACGTCGATAGCTGGGGCACGCTCTGCAGGGTTTAGGCTTTGCAAGGAGCCTGTGCTTTATTCTGAACCACATTTTCCTTGGTGAAATGCAGACTCTCTCCCCCCAATTTGTTAAAAGTGTTTGTTTCCAGTTTCGTCGTGCCGCTTTTCCGTTCAGATTATAAGAGCGGCGCAATTCAGGAGGGGCCTTGAGATCCAGGAAGCAAAATATATGTATTTATTGAAGGAAAACACATTAAAGATTTATAAAACAAAGGGTGCGCTGCTGTTTGAGATTCAGGGGCTCTTTCAGCATTCATAAAGGCTTCACCAGGGATTGGGCTTTGCCGGATGAGTTACCCAGGAGGTATCTGGCACTGCCTTAAAATGAAGCGTTGCAGTCGCTTGGCGTTGCGCATGGAAAACAGAATGCCTCGTGAGATATGCAGGGAATTCTACAGCATCCATCCTCTTTCTGAAAGACTTCTGGATAATTACTGTTGCTTGGGTCTCTGCCCAAAAGATCCTGAAAGTGGTGACTTAGTGCATCTGGGAGGGTACAGCAGGCGTAAGAAGAAAGACTTGTGTCTGTCAGATAGGTGCTCTCCCCAGCATGCTGCCGCTTGGGCATCTAAAAGTGATGAGTGCTGTTCTGCTGGCTCAGACTCCCACCAAAATTCTCCGTGTGGAACTTTAATGAGGAAAGTGAAAGAGAAGCTCAAGCAGCCTCATTCTTTTGCTTTCAGCCCTGAGCTCCTGTGCGCCACGGCAGTGTGTTACCGGGCCTCCATTTTTCTTAGTCTACTTGGAACTAGAAAGAGAAGGGCTGCATTTCGCTCGTGGTGGTGTGAATGTAGACCTGAATGTACAGATTGTACCTCTAGCAATATGCACAATGTTAACAAAACAAAAGGCAAAGAAACAGCACCACAACGAAATGCACTAGGTATTATTGACATCTTCCCTGGCAAGAGGCCGAGGACTCAAATGTATATGAATCCTCTGCTCTTCCAGCTGACAGCAATTCCTCCATTTCAGAGCTGGTTCTGGCTCCCAGCTGTCTGCTTGGGAAAGGTTTGTTTGTTTGTTTGTTTGTTTTTTAAGGTGCATATTCAAATAAAATATCTTCAATATAATCTCCTGGGTTTCAAGACCACAAAGAGATTTTTTAGCGCAGCGGACTGCACCTCCATAAACCAGCAGTAATATTTCATCACCTCTTGCTGAAACCACCCTGAGACAGAGATGATAATAAAAGATTAACAAAGAAAAAAAATTAATTAAAAATTACAAATTGAGACTGCAGACTGCTGGAGATCTATAAAAATGGATGTTTTGTTCTGAGGGAAAACATCTTGGCTTGCTCCACTCCTTTAGCTTGGTTCAGGGTGGATATGCTTTACAGTCCTCCCGTGATACTTGGCAACTTTAAAACTGTAACTGTTGATCCTGCTTCTCTTTGTATGGAAAGGATGTCTGTGGTGTTTTTATTCTGGGGGAAGCCCTGCTATTTCTGCTTATTGTATTTTCATTGTCTCTTTGGGTTTCTTTTTTCTTTTTTTTAATGACTGTACTTTGCCAGCAGCTAAGGGGTCACTTCGATGCTTGCTTTGATGCCGTGGTTTACTGTGTTGCACGGTTGAGCCTCTGGTTTTCCTTTCTAATGGAAGCTGGCATACTGGGGGAAAAAACAAATAAAGCTTTCCTATGGTTATGGCTATCTCCTAGAGTCTGCTTTTGTTATAGTTGTTATGGTGCTGGAAATTGGGCTTTGTAAATAACTATGTGTGTATGAATATATATTTATGCATATTCATATATCTTTTTACATATTTCTATATATTTATACACATTTTATAGATCTATACATATTTTTATATATTGATACCTATTTTTATATATTTATACATATTTTCACATATCCATATCCATTTATATATTAATATATTTAGGTATGTATAGATATGTATATATTTGTGTATATAGTTATATGTTCATATATATATAATATATAGAAATATATATTATATATATAAATATATATAATGTATATAAATACATATATTTTATTTTATATATATATATATATATTCTGATTTGTTTAAAAGCTGAGAGATTTTTATTTTTTGTCTGCTTCTGTTCCTCACCCTTGGCCACTGACTCAAGCAGGCTGCAGAGTAGCTGTTGCCTCGGGAAGGCGCTGGCTGTGTTAGCTGGATTATGTGCACTGCACTGCCTATACCTTGCTCACTCTTCCCCCTGTGAGGGATTAGCATTGAATCAAGGCAAAAAACCAAAAAAACAAATTAACCTTGTGTTATCAATTCACCCAGAGAAGCAAGTAGCCAAAACAACCACAACGTTGGTGCTGGCAACATTGACAGAAGGCAGCCCAGCCCCACTTGGGTTTGAGTGTGCGTAATGTCCTCCCTCCTCTGCCTTGCTGCTCTCAGAGCTACACAGTTTCACCACGGATGTTAGCATGTGTAACAAAACTCTGCTCTGCTCACTTGCTGGCTCCTTTCTTTGCCTTATGCTCCATGTGGTAATGCCAGGCAGGACTTAACACCTACTTAGATGCGGTTCACAGGCTCACAGGATGTCAGGGGTCAGAAGGGACCCAAAGAGATCGTCAAGTCTAACCCCCCTGCCACAACAGGACCAGACAATCTAGCTCAGGTCACACAGGAACACATCCAGACAGGCCTTGAAAGGCTTCAGAGAAGGAGACTCCACAACCTCTCTGGGCAGCCTGTGCCAGGGCTCTGGGACCCTTACAGGCAAGAAGTTGCCCCTTGTGTTGAGGCGGAACCTCCTGTGCTGCAGCTTCCATCCATTGCTCCTTGTCCTCTCCCAGGGAGCAAATGAGCAGAACCTATCCCCCTCTCCTGACGCCCAGCTCTCAGATATTTATAGGCATTTATTAGATCCCCTCTCTGTCTTCTCTTCTCCAGACTAAGCAGCCCCAGGTCCCTCAACCTCTCCTCATCAGGCAGTGTTCCAGTCCCCTCATCATCCTCACAGCCCTGCACTGGACCCTCTCCAGCAGATCCCTGTCCCTCTTCAACTGGGGAGCCCAGAACTGAAGGCAGTCTTTCTTTTCTCCTTATGTCTCATGACAATTTGCAGCCTGATGAGGAATCATTCTGTTTCCATTTTACAGATAAAAAAAAAAGAGAGACTTTGAGAGGCTGAGTGACACATCCAGGATGATGCAGCAAATCGATGGGAATAAAAAAGGCCGCTCTGTGCAGTTTAGGAGTGCCTTAAACTGCACCTTGGATTTTCTAGGGACCAGCATGCAGGTCTCCAAGGAGGCAGCTTCCATCACAGTAATTTCTGTCAGATTGTTCCTGTGGGCAGTGAAGAAATGCAAAGTGTATTGTTCACCTCTCTTCCACGTCAAATCAATACCTATCAAAACACAAAACGCCATTTAAATCAAAGGGTGCTTATTGAGCGAGATCCAAATAATTAGGTATGATTTCCCAGCAATTTCTTAAATAATTTATCAAGGGATGGGTAGCAGGCATTCTATGTGCCCTGGAGTGAATAACATAAACCTCTTGTCATGATACAGCAAATGTAGTCCAGTGCAGAGCCATTTGTAACCTCTCTGAACTAAATATCAATAGACATCAATCTGTCCAAAATAAAAAACCAACCCTGTCTTGTAAAACCTAACACTGTATGTCAAAAGCAAATTTGCACATCACCCAAGGATACAGACTGTGCTGCTAGGAAGCAATTAAAAATATAATACCCACCTGCAGTGGAAGTTTCTAACCCATTATCAGCAAAAAAAAAAAAAATTTAAAAAAAGAGGTTTATGTTGTGCGTGGGAATTTATCAAGAGAGCAGCTCCCTCCAGGCTGGCTGTTGGCTCTGTAGGAGACCCCACTGTAATATCTGACCTTTTCTTTCCTATGCTTACTCTAGCCCCACAATCAACATCTAACCAAGAGTTGTGCCAGATCCAGTTAGTTATACTTTTAACACTTGCAAAGAAAAGGGCCAAGGCTTTTGGAGATTTCTGTGTGCAGATTAGGAAGCAGCTTCCCTGTAAGAGGGAAGGTTTCCAATTGCCAGTCAATAATGTAGATATCACATTGACTTTCCTTATGCAGCTTGTTTGGATCTCAATATTCAGATGTGTGTTCCCACCCATAAAGATCTTAGGATCCCATCATACTAGCTGGGTGTTGAGTGAGAGCCCTTGGTCCCACCATAAACTGAAAACCCCTGCTCACCAAATCATTTCAGACCATTGATTCAAAAGAGCCACCTGAAATATCAAATGTTTTCTCTCCAGGTTTTAAAACAGATGGCTTAGAAAGTGAACATTTTAGCTTTTTACTCTTTTTTTTTCCCCTCATCATCACCTAACAACAATTAAAGAACCTCCCTGGAGGTGTTCAAGGCCAGGTTGGATGAGGCCTTGAGCGACCTGTTCTAGTGGGAGGTGTCCCTGCCTCTGACAGGGGTTGGAACTGGCTGAGGTTTGAGGTCACTTCCAACCTAAACTGTTCTGTGATTCTGTGATTCTACAATTCTGTGATTCTGTGATTCTACAATTCTATGATTCTGTGATTCTATGATTCCATGATTCTATTATTCTATAATTCTATGATTCTGTGATTCTATGTTTCTGTGATTCTGACTCTACGACACTGTGATTATGACTCTACGACTATGACTCTATGACTCTATGATTCTATGACTCTATGATTCTATGTTTCTATGATTCTGTGACTCTATGATTCTATGTTTCTATGACACTATGACTCTGACTCTGTGACTGTATCACTCTATGACTGATTCTATGTTTCTATGATTCTATGACTCTATGACTGTATGACTCTGATTCTGTTTCTATGATTCTATGACTCTGTGACTCTATGATTCTGTTTCTGACTCTATGATTATGACTATGACTCTGATTCTATGTTTCTATGATTCTATGACTCTATAATTCTATGCTTCTATGACTCTATGACTCTATGATTCTATGATTCTATGTTTCTATGATTCTATGATTCTATGACTATGATTCTATGACTCTGATTCTACGACTCTCTGACTCTAAGATTCTATAATCCTACAATTCTATAATTCTATGATTCTATGACTCTGACTCTGACTCTATGACTCTGTGATTCTGATTCTATGACTCTGTGACTCTATGACTATGATCATAGAATCATAGAATCATAGAATGGTAAGGTTGGAAGGGACCTCAAGGATCATCTAGTTCCATGACTATATGATTGTATGACTATGACTCTGATTCTATGCCTCTATAAGATTATATGACTCTATGATTCTATGATTCTGTTTCTATAATTCTACAAGTCTATGACTCTATGATTCTATGACTCTGTGATTCTGTGACTCTATAATTCTACACTTCTCCACCTGGAGTACTGTGTGCAGTTCTGGAACCCTCAGCACAGGAAGGACGTGTTGGAGCGGGTCCAGAGGAGGGCCACAAAGATGATCAGAGGGCTGGAGCAGCTCTCCTATGAGGACAGGCTGAGAGAGTTGGGGCTCTTCAGCCTGGAGAAGAGAAGGCTTCGAGGGGACCTGATAGTAGCCTTCCAGTATCTGAAGGGGGCCTACAGGAAGGCTGGGGAAGGATTATTTACAAGGTCCTGCAATGACAGGACAAGGGGCAATGGGCTTAAACTGGCAGAGGGGAGATTTAGACTGGATGTTAGGAGGAAGTTCTTTACAGTGAGGGTGGTGAGACACTGGAACAGGTTGCCCAGGGAGGTTGTGGATGCTCCCTCCCTGGATGTGTTCAAGGCCAGATTGGATGAGGCCTTGAGTAACCTGTACTAGTGGGAGGTGTCCCTGCCTATGGCAGGGGGTTGGAACTAGATGATCCTTGAGGTCCCTTCCAACCTTACCATTCTATGATTCTATGATTCTATGACTCTATGATTCTATGACTCTGATTCTATGACTCTATGGTTCTATAATTCTACACTTCTATGACTCTATGATTCTATGAGAAGTGCAATTTCGAGACCTAAACTAAATGGTTGAGTATGGAGTTCCCTATGATTGACTTCAAGGGCAGCAATAGATGAGGGGCTGAAGCAAAACCATCAGATTAATTCAGAGCTGAACTGTCTTAATGAGTGTCTTCCTCTCTAGGCTCAGCAGTGACCAGGCTCCCCAGAAAGCCATCAGGAGCCTGAGCAAAAACCCTTGGTGGCCTCTTAAGCACACTGCTGGCAGTGCTTAGGTGCAGTTGTGCCAGTGGGGATGCAAGGCAGAACCTTCATTCAGGATTTCATGGCATTTTAAATTACAAGTCAGAGTTTTCAAGGGTGTTTAAAACCTTCCTTGCTGGCTGCACAGTAGTAAGTGTCTTTCAGACAGCACTCTGTAAAATCCTCCCTGGTGGTCTGTAAAAGACACAGTTTGAAAGTCAGTGAGCTGGAAGGTGAATGCTGAGGGTGTGGGCCTTGGACCACCACACCTGAACTGATGGGAGGAATAAAGGGAGCCTGGAGAAGCACTGCACGAAGTTCTTGTGGGCTGAGAGGGAAGCAGCACAGGGGGATAAAAAACTCTGGCATGAATACATCAGTTATGTAGGATAAGTTCATCTTCAATTATTTGGTTCTCCTGCTTGGTTTTGTTCTGCTTTTAATTAATGGGGGTTTGTTGGCAGCAATGCAAACAAAGTTTAATCCCAGAGGGTTTAAGTCCTAGCCTACATCAAGTGAAAATAGAGAATCCTACAATCAATGTTTTATAATTTCTTATTCTATTTGAATGAGAACAAGATGTCTGGAAAGAGCATACAATACTGCAGCTATTGTTTAGTGCTGTTTTCATTTTCTTCTTCTGTCTAATTCCTTTCACACAGATTTTTCAAGTATGTGGACATATGTTAGATACTGCAAAGGTTACCTAGATTAGCACTATGGACACCTCTGTTTCAAAGAGATCTGCAAAACGTCTTTTGAGAGTTCAAATCACACATATAGTAATGACCACTTCAGTGAGTTCCTACCTGCACACAACCACTTGTTTGCAGCAGTGCTAACCAATCACAGGATCAGAGTATGTTAAGGATTGAAAGGGACCTCTGGAGATCTTCCAATCCAATCCCTGCCACAGCAGGAGCAGAGAATCCAGCACAGGTCACACAGGAACACATTCAGACAGGGCTGGAAAGGCTCCAGAGAAGGAGACTCCACAACCTCTCTGGGCAGCCTGTGCCAGGGCTCTGGGACCCTTACAGACAAGAAGTTCTTCCTCATCTTGAGCTGCAACTTGCTGTGCTGCAGTTTCCATCCCTTGCCCCTTGTCCTATGGCAGGGCACAAGTGAGCAGAGGCTGTCCCTGTGCCTTCCTTCCTGCCCCCCAGCCCTCAACTCTTTACAGACATTGCTCAGATCCCCTCTCAGCCTTCTCCTCTGCAGACTGCACAGCCCCAGGGCTCTCAGCCTCTCCTCCTCAGGCAGTGCTGCAGTCCCTTCAGCATCCTTCTAGCCCTCCCTTGGACTCTCTCCAGCAGATCCCTGTCCCTCCTGAACTGGGGAGCCCAGAACTGGATGCAATATTCCAGATGGGACCTCACCAGGGCAGGATAGAGGGGGAGGAGAAGCTCCCTTGATCTGCTGGACACACTCTGCTTGATGCCCCCCAGGATCCCATTTGCCTTCTTGGGCACCAGAGCACATTGCTACCCGTGCAGAACTTACTGCCAACCAGCACTCCCAGGTCCTTCACTAGCAGATCACTTCCCAATCTGTACTGCTGCAGTTTATTGTTCCTTCTCAGTGCAGTACTCTGCACTGATCCCTGTTGAACCTCATTTGGTTCCTCTGTGCCCAGTTCTCAGTCTGTCCAAGTCTGGCTGAATGGCTGCACAGCCTTCAGGTGTCTCAGCCAAGCCTTCCAGTTTGGTACCATCAGCAGATTTGCTGAGCAATCTCTGTGCCCTCATCAGTGTCACTGATAAAAATGACACCAGCATTTTGGCACACTGAAATAGGTTCTTCCTCTCCCCTTTCCTTGAAAATTCATCCCTGTTCTAGATGTCTAGTGGGTACCAAAAAAAAAGAAAGGAAAAAAAGAGCAATGTGTGTGTTCTTCCCCATGGTGGATGTGTTAGTAACTGTGTAACTGAACTGGCTAGAGATTTGTTATTGTGCTTGTTGGAGAGAGGTTTGCCATTTTTTTGATAGAATTATAGGATATTATAAATGTTTGCTCTCATCAGAGCCCACCTGGAGTCCTGTGTGCAGTTCTGGAGCCCCCACCACAGGAAGGACATGGAAATGTTGGAGGAGGTACAGAGGAGGTCACCAAGATGCTGAGAGGGCTGCAGCAGCTCTGCTGTGAGAACAGGCTGAGAGAGTTGGGACTCTGTAGCCTGGAGAACAGAAGGCTTCCAGGAGACCTTAGAGCAGCCTTGCAGGATCTGAAGGGGGCTACAGGAAGGCTGGGGAGGGACTGTTGACAAGGTCTGGGAATGCCAGGACAAGGGGAATGGGTTTGAAGTGTCAGAGGGGAGATTGAAAGTGGATGTTAGGAGGAAGTTGTTTGCAGTGAGAGTGGTGAGACACTGGCACAGGTTGCCAAAGATCACATTGGGTGATTCTGTGCTCCACAACCTCTCTGAAGGTGTTCAAGGCCAGGTTGGATGAGGCCTTGAGTGAGCTGTACTAGTGGGAGGTGTCCCTGCCTATGGCAGGGGGTTGGAACTGACTGAGCTTTGAGGCCCCTTCCAGCCTAAACCATTCTATGATTCTATAAATGTGATTGAGGCAATGAAAGCAAAGCAGACAGTGTAGATTACATCTCTGATTTGCATGTAGAGGTTGAAAGTGTGTGAGGTTTGCTACATAGAATCATAGAATGGTAAGGTTGGAAGGGACCTCATGGATCATCTCGTTCCAACCCCCTGCCATAGGCAGGGACACCTCTCACTGGTCATATCAACACTGGTTTAGGAAGGATGGAATTTGGAAACTCTCCCAGGTGGAAGGCAGCAGCTGAGGGGTGCACACCTACATTGAATGGCTCACTCCAATAAGAGACCTTTTTTTTTTTTTTCCCAGATCAGTGCAAACTGAAAGTAAGCAGATAGTTATGTTCAATTAGACAATTTTGCCTTAAACTTTGGAAGGATGAAGGAAAACCTTTGCTGAGCAAATCCTTCACCACAGAGATAAGGAGGCAGAGGGCCGCAACCGTGCTGCCGCGGTACGATCTGTAAGGCTGCTGCCCTGTGAAGCAGGAAAGTATTATTGTAGTTATTTTTGCAAAGAGAGAGCTAAGACGTGAACAGGAACCCTGGAGCCTGGCTGCAGGCATAAAGGAGCTCTCTAAAAGCTGAATGTAATCATGTGGAGGCCTTGGCTAACACCCTGAACCATTTAGACCCTCCTCGCAAAGTCTGTTGCCAGTGAAATCTGCAAGCAAACATTAGCAAACCAGGAGCACCATGCTAATTAATTGCCTCAGGAGGGCACAGTTTCTAAGATCTAATGAAAGATAGAATCCAGAGAATCCAGGGCCCATATGTCCCATTTGATAGCCCAAGAAGGCAGGCTCACATTTCTCACTGTAACAGAGACATCCACCCAACGCCTTGTCTCTTAGTTGAATAAATGGATGAGCTTTGAGGTCCCTTCCAACCTAAGCCATTCTATGATTCTATGAGTCTATAAATGTAATTAAGGTAATGGAAGCAAAGCAGGCAGCCTACAATAAAACTGACCTCCAGGCCCAACTCATGAGCCTCCAACCTACAAAGGCAACCTGAGATCAGTCACCATGGAATTGTTTGGATTCCACACGTTGAAACCAGCTGTGGAAAGCGGCACTGGGACACCGCAGCAGCTTTCTGTGCTACCATTGCCAGCCAAGACAGCAGCAGTCCCTCACACCTTGCATGCACCTCTTGTGTCACCTTGCTGCTTTATCTGTGAAAAGTAGAACAATTATAGAGGAAAAAAGGGAGTTAGCACATTGTGCTCTTGGCACAACACTGGAAGAAAGACAGAGGCATATGTGCTGGTGCTACCTTGGGCTCTAGGCTTGCTCTTGCTTGGAGTTAAAATTCCTGTATCATAGAATCATGGAATCATAGAATGGTAAGGATGGAAGGGACCTCAAGGATCATCCAGTTCCAACCCCCTGCCATAGGCAGGGACACCTCCCACTAGCACAGGGCACTCAAGACCTCATCCAATCTGGCCTTGAACACCTCCAGGGAGGGAGCAGCCACAACCTCCCTGGGCAAGCTGTGCCAGTGCCTCACCACCCTCACTGTAAAGAACTTCCTCCGAACATCCAGTTTTGATCTCCCCTCTGTCAGTTCAAACCTATTACCCCTTGTCCTGGCATTCCCAGACCTTGTCAATAGTCCCTCCTCAGCCTTCTTGTAGGCCCCTTTCAGATCCTGGAAGGCTACTATCAGGTCTCCTGGAAGCCTTCTCTTCTCCAGGCTGCAGAGCACCAACTCTCTCAGCCTGTCCTCACAGCAGAGCTGCTGCAACCCTCTTGGCGACTTCATGTCTTCCTCTGAACCTGCTCCAACAGTTCAGTGTCCTTCCTGGGCTCCAGAACTGCACACAGTACTCCAGATGGGGTCTATAGATGGGGTGCTCACACCACAGACACAGGTGTGAGGACCAGAGAGCCTGGGCACTAAGCTGGAGACAGAGACCTCGTTGTGGGTGTATACCCACGTTTTGTATGTGGATGTGCTGTCTGGGGCTGTGCAGTCTGCAGAGGAGAAGGCTGAGAGGGGATCTGAGCAATGTCTGTAAAGAACTGAGGGCTGGGGGACAGGAAGGAAGGCACAGGGACAGCCTCTGCTCACTTGTGCCCTGCCATAGGACAAGGGGCAAGGGATGGAAACTGCAGCACAGCAAGTTGCAGCTCAAGATGAGGAAGAAATTCTTGGCTGTAAGGGTCCCAGAGCCCTGGCACAGGCTGCCCAGAGAGGTTGTGGAGTCTCTTTCTCTGAAGCCTTGCCAGCCCTTTCTGGATGTGTTCCTGTGTGACCTGCACTGGATTATCTGGTCCTGCTCTGGCACGGTTTGGACTGGAAGATCTCCAGAGGTCCCTTCCAGTCCTCTGATCCTGTGTTCTCTGTGTGGCTTTAAGGTACACAGAACTGTTCAGCTGCCTTGAAGACATAATGTTTCTTTCTAGTATTCATTATTGGAAGGCTGCATCCATTTCCAAGCTCCTTCTCTCTTGCATGTGTGACCAAGCACGGCTCCAGGCTGGGTGGGGAATGGCTGAGAGCAGCTCTGAGGAAAACGGCTTTGGGGTGTGGGGTGATGAAAAGCTCAACATGAGTCTGCAGTGTGTGAGTGCAGCCCAGACAGCAACTGTGTGCTGGGCTGCAGCAAGAGCAGTGTGGGTAGCAGTGCAAGGGAGGGGATTGTGCCCCAAGGGGCAATGGGTTTGAAGTGGCAGAGGGGAGATCAAAACTGGATGTTAGGAGGAAGTTGTTTACAATGAGGGTGGTGAGACACTGGCACAGGTTGCCCAGGGAGGTTGTGGCTGCTCCCTCCCTGGAGGTGTTCAAGGCCAGGCTGGATGAGGCCTTGAGTGACCTGTGCTAGTGGGAGGTGTCCCTGCCTACAGCAGGGGCTTGGAACTAGCGATCCTTGAGGTCCCTTCCAACCTTACCATTCTGTGATTCTATGAGGCAAAGACCAGGATGCTGCTGCGCAGATGTTTTGGCTGCATCTGTTACTTGCTGTGTTCAGGAAGTGGCAGATGTCTGTATGTGTGAGAAAACAGTCCTGCTGTGCTGGTGCAAGGAGGTTGCCACACTTCCCAGGTTGCTGTGAGTCAAACTGACTGACAGGGCTGTTTCTGTGCACATTGCCTTGCTGTACCAGACCTAACCCTGCAGTGTGAATACCTCTTAAGTGCTGCAGCATCGGCCCCAGCCCAGCTCACTCAATGAGAAGACAGTAGAGAAGATCTAGCCAGTGACAAGTGGTGTCCCTCAGGGGTCAGTGCTGGGACCAGTGCTGTTTAACATCTTTGTCAGTGACATGGACAGAGGAATGGAGTGCACCCTCAGCAAGTTTGCAGATGACACCAAGCTGTGTGGCACAGTCGACTTGCTAGAGGGCAGGGATGCCATCCAGAGGGACCTGG
>VWZE01016343.1:0-18207 GCA_013396675.1 Eubucco bourcierii | reverse complement strand
CTTTACTCTGCTCTCGTCAGACCCCACCTGGAGTACTGTGTGCAGTTCTGGAACCCTCAGCACAGGAAGGACATGGAAGTGTTGGAGCGGGTCCAGAGGAGGGCCACAAAGATGATCAGAGGGCTGGAGCAGCTCTCCTATGAGGACAGGCTGAGAGAGTTGGGGCTCTTCAGCCTGGAGAAGAGAAGGCTTCGAGGGGACCTGATAGTAGCCTTCCAGTATCTGAAGGGGGCCTACAGGAAGGCTGGGGAAGGATTATTTACAAGGTCCTGCAATGACAGGACAAGGGGCAATGGGCTTAAACTGGCAGAGGGGAGATTTAGACTGGATGTTAGGAGGAAGTTCTTTACAGTGAGGGTGGTGAGGCACTGGCACAGGTTGCCCAGGGAGGTTGACGATGCTCCCTCCCTGGATGTGTTCAAGGCCGGATTGGATGAGGCCTTGAGTAACCTGTACTAGTGGGAGGTGTCCCTGCCTATGGCAGGGGGTTGGAACTAAATGATCCTTGAGGTCCCTTCCAACCTTACCATTCTATGATTCTATGATTCAGGGAACTGCTTGAGAGAGTCCAGCAATACTGAAGGGAATGGAAGAGCTCTTCCTTAGGAGGAGAATCTGAGGGAGCTGGGGCTGTGCTGCCGGGAGTGGAGGATCCTGAGGGGGGACCTCAGCAATGGTTATAAAGATGTTCAGAGTGAGTGTCAAGAGGCTGGAACCAGGCTCTGCTGGGTGATGCCCAGTGCCAGGACAAGGGGCAATGGGTGGAAGCTGAGGCATAGGAAGTTCCATGGGAACTGGAGGAAAATGTTTTGACTGTGAGGGTGACAGAGGCCTGGCACAGGCTGCCATGGGGGGTTGTGGAGTCTCCTGGGTGTGTTCCTGAGTGATTTGCTCTAGGTACTCCTACTCTGACAGGGGGGTTGGACTGGATGAGCTTTGGATGCCCCTTCCAGCCCCTGATATTCTGTGGTGGCTCCATGAGCACATTTCTACTGAAGTGGACCAAACAATAAGAGATAAAAGCTGCATTCCGAGGACTTAGAATGATGCTGTGGTGGTTTACCAAAATGTTCCCATTGCCCTGCACACACTCAAGTAAGAACCAAACAAGCATCCAGACAAATTGGGAGATCACAGAAACATTCAGGTTGGCAAAGCCCTTCAGGATCCCAAAGTCAAACCCATAATCCTACTCTCCAAGGTTCACCCTAAAGCATATCCCCAAGCATCCACAGCCAAGCCACCTTGAAAGACATCCAGGATCAACCAAACTGCAGATAAATAGTATAATTACCTGCCTATATAGCCCCTTTGGAAAGGGGGTTTAAATCAGAGCTTCAAGAGACAGGAGAGAGCTGCTCCTAGGTAAGGTAGGAGCCACTTTCTTCTTAGCTCTTCCTTGTAAGTTAAGGGGTGAATAGATCTGGAAGCAACTGTGCTGAGAAAACAGGAGGAAATGAACCATCCACTGCAAATCTTGACCCAGGGTGGAGACACAGCCATGGTCTTCTGTGTGTGGGGGGGGTTTTGTTGTCTGGGTTTGGTTTGGTTTTTTTTTGTGGGGTGAGTGTGTTTTTTGTGGGTTTTTTTTTTTTGGTGGTTGGTTTTTTTTTCCCCAAAGGTNTTTTTGTGGTGTTTGTTTTTTTTTTTTTTTTTTTTTTTTTTTTTTTTTTTTTTTGCAACAGAAGCAGGAAATGTTTGATGTGAGGCATCTTCAGGACTTACTGTGATGTCCAGAAATTTTGCACATTCTTAACCTTAAAGGCCCATTCTTGGAGTGACATCCGACAGCTTAGCTCTTGGCTCCTCAGACAGGATGAAAAGAGTTTCCAGCCTGCGTCAGTTCATTGTTTAAGTGTTTTGACTAATTGCCTCAGGTTAAAAAAAAAAACAAAAAACAAAACAAAACAAAAAAAAAACCAACCTAACATCCCTGAGTGCTGCATCACAATTCATGCTGGAGCAGACCGCGGCAAACCAGAGGGCAGGGTAAAATACCCTTCCCTCACCGTGGCTGCTCAGGCAGAGCTGAGCAGGTCCCCAGTCTCTCAGGATACCAGGGGCTGTTTCTTCTTATGCACCACTCCAGAGTGTCCCGAAGAAGCAGAGGGGCTGGCAGGGGACGGAGGCTGCACTGGCAGAGGTGCTGTAGCTGTGAGTTCATCCCCTCTGGGCCTTAAGGAGGCGGGAGAGGAAACTTCCCTCCTCGAGCAGATTTCCTCCTGAAATACTCTTTCACACAGCTTTTTGGACAAACTGGTGTCTTAGGGTCACAACTGATTCCTTGCTATTAAACGTGAGCCTTGCGCAAGAACAAAAGGGAGAAGGACTTGGGGATATTGGTAGATAAAAAAGTTGGACCCGAGCCAGCCATGCGTGCTTGTAGCCCAGAAAACCAATCCTGTCCTGGGCTGTTGTAAGAAGTGTGACCAGCAGGGCACACATGATTCTCCCCATTTACTCTGCTCCCGTGAGATCCCACCTGGAGTACTGCACCCAGCTCTGGGGTTCCGGGTACAAGAAAGCCATAGGCATCCCCTTGGGGGCCCGGAGGAGGGACACAAGAGTGATCAGAGGGCTGAAACACCTTCCAGGTGAGGACAGGTTGAAAGAGTTGGGGTTGTTTAGCCTAGAGAAGAGAAGGCACCGGGGAGATCTTACAGCAGCCTGCCAGTACTTAAAGAAGACCTAGAGGAAAGATGAGGAGGGACTATTTACCTGGCAGTGTAGTGATGGGATGAAGGATAATGATTTTTAAACTTGAGCTTACAGGCTTTCCATAGAGGTTGTGGAGTCTCCTCCTCTGGAGCCTTTCCAGCCCTGTCTGAATGTGTTCTTGTGTGACCTGTGCTGGATTCTCTGGTCCTGGTATAGCAGAGAGGTAGGACTGGAAGATCTATGGAGGTCACTTCCAACCCCTAACATCCTGTGAGCCTGTGAAAAGAATAGATTTAGATTAGAGGTAAGGAAGAAACTCTTTACAACAGTGGTGGTGAGGCACTAAAACAGGTTGTCCAGGAACGCCCTGTCCCTGGAACCGTTCAAGGTGAGGCTGGGTGGGGCTGTGAGCAGCCTGATCTAGTGCCAAGTGTCCCAGCCCATGGCAGGGTGACTTGACTGGGTGATGATTAAAGCGTCCCAACCCAAACCTTTCTGTGATGCTGTGGTTCTGTGAATCCCATGTATGACAGCATTGACAAATTTGTCTGAACCTATGTGTGAGATTCAGGTGCCCTTAAACTGACAGGGATTTGCCCACAGAGGGTTCAGAAGCATCACCACATCTCAACTGTGTTTGCTAACACAGGGCGAATGCAGTAGTGCTGGGCAAAAAGGCATCTGGTGGTAGTAATAGACAGGCAGCTGAATATGAGCCAGCAGTGTGCCCAGGTGGCCAAGAAAGCCAATGGCATCCTGGCTGGGATTAGAAATGCTGTGACCATCAGGAGCAGGGAGGGGGTTGTGCCCTCGGACTTGGCTCCGATGAGGCCACACCTTGAGTGCTGTGTTCAGTTTTGGGCGTCTCAATAGAGCTGTGGAGGTGCTGGAGCCAGTGCAGAGGAGGACAAGGAAACTGGGGAAGGGCCTGGAGAGTAAATCAGATGAGAAGAGACTGAGGGAGCTGGGGATGGTTAGTGTGAAACAGAGGAGGCTGAGGGCAGACCTCATGGCTGTCTGCAGCTATCTGAAGGGACGCTGTGGAGAGGCTGCTGCTGGTCTCTTCTCACAGGGAATTGGAGACAGAACAAGGGTGAATGGCCTCAATCTGAGGCTGGGGAGGTTTAGACTGGACATTAGGAAAATGTTTTTCAGGGAGAGAGTGGTCAGGACTGTAATGAGATGCCCAGGGATGTGGTGGAGTCCCCAACCCTGGATATGCTTAAGGGTGGTTTGGATTTGGTGTTTAGGGCTACAGTTTAAGGTGCACCTTGTAAAGTAGGGCTATAGATTGGACTTGGTGATCCTGAGGGGCTTTGCCAACCTGAGTATTTCTGTGATTCAGCCCCAGCCTGGGGATTTTGGCCGTGACTCCAGCACTGAAGAGGAAGGAACAAGCACCACCCCTACGATCAGCATACTGAAGCCAAACATGGTTTCAGCTGCCCTTCCTCCCAAGTCCAAATGCCTGGATAGGTTCCCTTCCTCCTAACCTTCCACAGTGGATCTAACTGCGTGAAGCACACTCCCTCAGAGAACATCTTGGGGGAACTTCTATGGGAGAGACAGGACGGGAAGCTGGCTGGGAAGAGGCTGTGTGGGCAGGGCAGGACAGGACACAGCAGTGACAAGGAAGGAAGGAGGCTAGGCTGGAGGAACAGAGCAAAGCCCTCCCATCACCTTTAGACTCACAAGATCTCCAAGCAGGGGACAAGCACAGAGGAAAGAGGCTGAAGTCAGCAGGCAGCCAAGAGTTATGAATTTTTGGATGTCCTTGTTGGCAAAGCTGAGAAGCTACTGCATGTTGCACTAGCTGGGACCACTTAGAATCATAAAATCAGTCAGGGTTGGAAGGGACTACAGGGATCATCCAGTTCCAAACCCCCTGTCAGAGGTGGGGACACCTCACACTAGATCAAGCTGTCTATAGCCTCATCCAACCTGACCTTAAACACCTCGAGGGATGAGGNCCCCAGTCCTGTCACTACGTGGCAGCCTAAAAAGTCCTTCCCCAGCTTTCTTGTAGCCCCCTTCAGATATTGGAGGGCCACAATAAGGTCACCTGGGAACTACCTTCTCTCCAGACTGCACAGCCCCAACTCCCTCAGTCTGTCCTCATAGGTAGAGGTGCTCCAGCCCTTAAGGGCCTGTGATTTCATTCCTAGGAACAGCATATCACAGTAGACATACAGCTCACTGAAAGGTGTTCTACAGTTGCCTGAGCTCACTGGAGGAGCACAGAGAGCTGATCTCTTGCTGAAAGAAGTGGGAGCTATTTTGATGCTGCCTTTTCTGCCACAACCATTTAACCATCCAGTGGCACTGTGGAACACAAAAGAACCTTGTGGTTGTAGGTAACATTCTCTAATCTTGAAGGACAATACTTGCTGAGGCAGTTTTCCCTTTTCCCCTTTTACTTTGTAGATAGTAGAGTATTTTGTGTGTCTGAGGGGATCACCTGGTTCTAGTGAGAGGTGTCCCTGCCTATGGCAGGGGAATTGAAACTGAATGAGCTTTGAGGTCACTTCCAACCTAAGCCATTCTATGATTCCTGGCTTTGACATTGCTCTCACTCACATATGTGATTGATTCAGTGAAGATCTAGTTGAAACTTCACACAACACACATCTTCATGTCTTTCTTGCCACTGAGGTCATTTAGCCTTTCATCCCCTCAAAGGTAACCAGCAACTCTAGGGTACACTGAGGATAAACTGAGGACCTACTTGTAGGTGCCCTGAATGCCCTGGTAGATGAAATAATAAAAGTGGAATTAAGTAAACTTGAGGCTTGACTCCATGAGAAGTGAGACCTGGAAGACATTATTATTGGCAGAAAGAGGCTCAGTTGAATTTCA
This sequence comes from Eubucco bourcierii, assembly GCA_013396675.1. Lineage (NCBI taxonomy): Eukaryota > Metazoa > Chordata > Aves > Piciformes > Ramphastidae > Eubucco > Eubucco bourcierii. Next base: position 12,693 of record VWZE01016343.1, on the reverse strand, counting down.
GAGCTCAATGGTACCACTCTTAATGTCACATCTGCCTCCTGCAGCACATCACCCCCTTCCTACCACCCAACAGCTGATACTGGGATGTGCAGGACTTGATCTTCATACTTAGATCTGAAAAAGGGATTGTTGTCAGGTGAATGTAGTGTATGTGAGCATCTAATCCAAGCTGTCTGCAATTAGTCCTCTTTATGGTCCACTTAGTCTTTTGTATTGTTGGTGCTGAAATGAGTCATTGCTGTAAAATTCCTTAGGTGGCTACTGTGCAGACAAGGTGCATTGTAGGCATTCAAAAGAGGACAGGAAGAGCTGTTCTCAGCACAGGCAATCTGCAAGTCACCAGAGGTTACATTTTGGTAAAGCACAGAAATGAAAGACCAGAGTCAACGACATCCTGACCTGGATCAGGAACAGTGTAGCCAGCAGGACTAGGGCAGTCCTTCTGCCCCTGTACTCAGCACTGGTCAGGCCACACCTTGAGTACTGTGTCCAGTTCTGGGCCCCTCAATTCAAGAGAGATGCTGAGGTGCTTGAAGGTGTCCAGAGAAGGGTACCAAAGGTGGTGAGGGGCCTGGAGCACAGCCCTGTGAGGAGAGGCTGAAGGAGCTGGGGGTGTGCAACCTGGAGAAGAGGAGGATCAGGGCAGACCTCATTGCTCTCTACAGCTACCTGAAGGGAGGCTGTAGCCAGGTGGAGTTGGGCTCTTCTGCCAGGCACCCAAGGTGAGAACAAGAGGACACAGCCTTAAGCTGTGCCAGGGTAGGTTCAGTCTGGTTGTTAGGAAGAAGTTCTTCCCAGCAAGAGTGATTGGCATTGGAATGGGCTGCCTGGGGAGGTGGTGGAGTGCCCATCCCTGGAGGTGTTGAAGAAAAGACTGGATGGGGCACTTAATGCCATGGTCTAGTTGATTGACTGGGGCTGGGTGATAGGTTGGACTTGATGATCTTAGAGGTCTCTTCCAACCTGGTTGATTCTGTGGTTCTGGCTCCATCAGTACTGTTGCTGTGTCCACATGTCTGGCCTGTCTTGCTCCAGTAACTGAGCAAAATTCCCTCTGTGCTGAATTTGAAATGTAGGTTTCAGCAATATAGATTGCAGACATTTTCCTTTCTAGTTCATACCCTGACCAAATGGGGAATGTTGGTTCACACTAGGGATGTGCTGAACAGTGTCATGGGTTGCTCCTGGCTTGGACCAGACACTGACATGAGCTGCCCAGGAAGGTGGTGGAGTCATCCACCCTGGCTGTGTTTAAGGGTGGTTTGGATATGGTGCTTAGGGCTATGGTTTAAGGTGAATCTTGTAGAGTAGGGTTCTAGGTTGGACTTGGTGATCCTGAGGGGCTTTGCCAACTTGGAGGTTTCTGCGGTTCTGTGTGGGTAAGCACAGCAGGGCTAAAGGGCCCAAAGGTTGGTGGTCAGTGGAGTTAAATCCAGCTGGCAGCTTGTCACAGGGGGTGTTCCTCAGGGCTCAGTACTGGGACCACTTCTGTTTAACATCTTTATTGATGACCTTGATGCAGACACAGAGTGTTTCAGCAGTGAGTTCACAGATGACACCAAGTTAGGTGACAGTGTTAATCATCATGAGTGTAGGGAGGCTCAACAGAGGGATAGACTGGATCTGTGGCCAGTGTTAGTGGGATGAGCTTCAAAAGACTAAGTGCCAGGTCCTGCACTTGGGCCGCAATAACCCCAAGGAAAGACTTGGGGCAGTGTGGCTGGAGAGCTGCTGGCAGAAAGGTTGTAATGGACAAGCAGCTGAGTATGAGCATTGTGCTGAGGTGGCCAAGAAAACCAATGGCACCCTGGCTGGGATTAGAAATGCTGTGTCCAGTAGGAGCAGGGAGGGGATTGTGTCCTTGGAGCTGGCTTTGGTGAGGCCACACCTTGAGTACTGTGTTCACTTTTGGGCACCTCAATACAAGAGAGCTGTGGAGGTGCTAGAACCAGTGCAGAGGAGGGCAAGGAAGCTGGGGAAGGGCCAAGGACCTGGGGAATAAATCTGATGAGGAGAGACTGAAGGAGCTGGGGATGGTTAGTGTGAAACAGAGGACACTGAGGGCAGACCTCATGGCTGTCTGCAGCTACCTGAAAGGAGGTTGTGGAGAAGTTGGTGCTGGTCTCTTCTCACAGGTCATTAGTGATAGAACAAGAGGGAATGGCCTCAAGCTGAGACTGGGTAGCTTTAGACTGGACATCAGGAGCAATTTTTTCCTGGCAAGTGTGGTCAGGCATTTGAATGTGCTACCCAGGGAGGTGGTGGAGTCCCCAAGCCTGGCTGTGTTTCAAGGTGGTTTGTCTGTGGTGCTTGGTGCTATGGGTTATGGCAGCTTGTAGAGTAGGGTTATGGGTTGGGCTTGGTGATCCTGAGGGGCTTCTCTGAATGGAATGTTTCTGTAAGTTATGAAGAAATCACTTTCTGCTCAGGCAAATCTCTCCCTCAAGTCATCTAAGTCACCACTTAAGCAGAGGGCCTGTGTTTGCTGGCGGCTGTGGGGTTGGCCTGGTCTGGAGGCTGCTGCACTCTGGAGGAATTCAGCTTTCATTCCAATGTGTTTCCTTCACAGGGGCGGAATGGTTCAGACTAGCGAACAGTACGAATTTGTGCACCACGCTCTCAGCCTGTACGAAAGCAGACTTGCTGCAGAAGCTGTCCAGTGAAGCCAAGGAGGACCAACTCAAAATGTCAACAATCTCCCAAGGTAATTTGTTTCATTACCTACCAGCAGCTCCTTCGAGGAGCTCGCTGTGGTGAGAAGAGAGCGGCTTTGAGGTCAGCCGCTGGAAGGATTGCGGACGGTTTGGCACCACGTGTAAGAGATTGCTGGACCCGTGCTGTACATGAATGTATGCTGACCTTCCCAAAAATGATTCCTAAAGAGGGGACTGTGCTGAAACTAGCCGTGGATGTTGCATATTTATCTAAAGGTGGGGTGTTTTTTTTCCTGTCGTGCTGATAGCTGCCGTGGGGGAATGTATCTACCTGCTGCTGCCGCAGCCGGCCAGACGTTGGCTCCTCAGCAGAAGAAATGTTTCTCAAAGTGTACAAATGCTTTAATGTTTGCAACCTGTCTCGTGAATGGACTGTAAAGTGCTATTACTGATTATGTGGTGAGCTTCTTTTCCTGGCCACATAATGTTCTTTGCTGCTAGAATTGCAAAGTGTTCGATTATGGATTTAAAATTAAAGAGGGGAAAAAAAAATTAAAAAAAAAAAAAGAGGAGATAATAATAAAAAAAACCCTAAAAATCTTGTTTTTTTTTTTTTTAAGTGGGAAAAAATATTCAAAAGCAGTGAATATTTTCTATATGGTCTTCATCCTATTAACTATTAAATGTGTATTTACTGTAGGTGTTACAGAGCAGTCGCAGAGCACAATGTCTCTTGGTTGGTGTGTGCGTGTTTTACCCTCTACTGTTGACTGTCTTAGAACATGCTTCAGCTGCAGCCCCCCCAGCCCCAGTGCATTTGTAAAGTGTGGAAGTTGTTTTACTTTTCAAAGAGACTTTGTAGCTTATATTAAATGGTAAGGACTTTAAATATTCCTCTGTCTTTTATTACCATGGGATTTTTTTGCTTACCTTCTTTACCTGCTCTATCTCTTTTCGAGTGAGAGGTAGATGCCTTTAGTGGTAGGGACTGGTCCACAACAGGTTATACAAGAAAGAAAATGCTGCTATGACTGTTCTTTTTTCCTTTTACTGTTCAGCAAGAGGTTGTTTTTAAGAGAGATGTGGAGTTGACATCATGACTTACAGGACTCAGAGGTCTGTTTACAGGGTATAATGAGTTTTTAATGCAGTGATGTTGACTTTGCTTCATACTGCTAATAAATGACACTTGGTATAAAATCATTGGCTGAAGTCTTTATTTCTTTTCTAGAGGAGCACGTGCAGCACACGCTATGACTCTATGGCGAGAGTCATAGAACAGTTTGGGTTGGAAGGGACCTCCAAACCTCATCCAGTCCACCCCACTCTGTACTCAGCAGGGGCAACCTCAACTAGATCAGGTTGCCCACAGACCTCTCCAACCTCACCTTGAGTATCTCCAGGCATGGGGCCCAACCACCTCCCTGGGCAGCCTGTTGCAGTGTTCCACTACTCTCAGTGCAGAACCTGTTCCTAACATCCAATCTCAATCTGCTCTTCTCCAGTTCTCTTGGACCTCTGTAAATGGGCACAGCCCAAGACAATTTCAGAATACTGGAGAACCAGTCCAGAAGATACAGGGAATCTCCCACTGACATGAATCATAGAATCAGGTCAGTGTTAGGCTGGAAGTGACCTCAAAGATAATCTAGTTCCAACCCCCTACCATAGGCAGGGACACCTCCCACTGGACCAAGGAGCATCCACAACCTCCCTGGGCAACCAGTGTCTCACCACCCTCACTCAAAAGAACTTCTTCCTAACATCCGCTTTCAATCTCCCCTCTGCTAGTTCAAACCCATTCCTCCTCCTCCTGTCATGACAAGACCTTGTCAATAGTCCCTCCCCAGCCCTCCCGGAGCCCCCTTCAGATCCTGGAAGCCCACTCCAAGGTCTCCTGGAAACCTTCTCTTCTCTAGGCTGCAGAGCCCCAACTCTCTCATCCTGTCCTTACAGCAGAGCTGCTGCAGCCCTCTGAACATCTTTGTGGCCTCCTCTGGACTCTCTCCAACACCTCGATGGCCTTCTTCTGTTGGGGCCTCCAGCACTGCACACAGGATTCCAGGTGGGGTCTCAGGAAAGCATCAGTATCAGAATTTTTCTTGATGATGTAGAGTTACAAAAGATGTGGTTTCCTGGGTGATACAGGATATACTCTTTCAGCACTGCCCAGACCACTTGCAGAGCTGTGATGCATTACCCAGAACTGTAAGTCCTTTTCTTTTAGTCTGAAAGAAATTCCATACCATCTCTTCTAGTTTAGTTTAGAATACCTTTACTTTCACAGGATCATAGGACTTTAGAGGTTGGAATGGACCTCCAGAGATCATCCAGTCCAACCTTCCTGCCAAAGCAGGATCACTCAGGGGAGTCCACGCAGGAAGGCATCCAGGTGGGTTTGGAAAACCTCCAGAGGAGACTCCACAACCTCTCTGGGAAGCCTGTGCCAGGGCTCTGTCACCCTCACTCTAAAGAAGTTTCTCCTCATGTGGAGCTTAAACCTTCTCTGTTCCAGTTTGTACCCATTGCTCCTTGGCTTATTGCTGGGCACCACCCAAAAGAGCTTGGCCCCCTCCACTTGACACCCACCCCTCAGACATTTGTACACCTTGATCAGATCTCCTCTCAGCCTTCGGTTGAAAGCGATTCAACAGCATCTCTTGTAGTTCCTGTAGGTGTTTGAAAACCTCTCTCTTTTGCTTATGATTTTTTCCCCTTCCCTCCTCCCCCAAAATAAAGCAACCAGCAAGCTCTGAAGAATCATATAAAAGGACAAAGTGGTGTAAAACTCCCCAAAACAATTGAATAGAAGGAAGTGCTCGTCACTGACTTTTTCCCCCTGTGAAGGCACATTTCCTTCCTAGCCTTCGCTTCACTTATCTGAGGTGGTTTTTTTTAAGAGAAGCATGGGGAGTTGCTAGAGGGGAAAATGGATTCTGTACTCCACGTCCTGCTTTCTACCTGTCTTGCCTTGACGCTCTCAGGTAAGTGTCTCTTCCCCACCTCCCCTGCCCTACGCGGCTCTCTCTGCCGCTGAGCAGAGAGCTGCAGGCAGGGCTGGCGGCTTGCAAAACAGAGTAGTTTCTTTGCTAGGGTTGATGCGGGCGGGGGAGGCAGGGCCAAGGCAACCCTCTCTGTTTAGATTTCAAAGGAAAATAAACTCTCTCCTTCTGTGCTGGAGATACTACTTCTTTTTGTCGAGAAGGTATCTTGCTAGACAATCCAGGAGCTGAGCTTTGGGATGAGCTTTTTTAGAAAGGGAGGTTCCTGAAGTCGGTTTTGGTTTTGTTTTGTTTTGTTTTTTTTTCACTCCTGATTTGTGAAACTTCCAGGAGCTTTCTGTGATGCTTAGAAACTCCCTGAGTCTGTGCAAATAGGGGAGTGACAAACCTCAAGCAAAGGAAATAAATGCACCTGATGCATTTAGGACTTTTGTAACTAGCGAGGCTGGAGAGGTTTGAGCAACTGAGATTAAAACAAAGGAGACAAACCTAAGCAAGCCATGGCAGGGAACTAGTTAGTTCCCTGTTCTGAAACCGGCACAGATGTTTGTCTTGGTAACTTTGGGAGTGTTTTTTTGATGAATGCATTTGCAACTCCCTTCACCTGAGCATTTGATGTAGATCTTCAAGCGTGGGGGCAGAGAGAGGGTAATTGGGGTGGTCACAAAACTGCCAGCTAGAGAGGTTGGAGTGAATCCAGTAAAAGAGATGTACTTCCTATCACTGAAGAGCCTCCATTCCTGTAACAGCACAGGCACAGAAAGGCACAGAGGTTTGGCCATGTCCTCTTGCATGTTTTCTTCAGAAACACTACAGGGTTTAGCAAAACAATTGCCAAGAAGTAAATGATGGTGTTAAAAAAAAAGACCTGTTGTAAAACTGGAAAGAGACTTAAGGGCTCATGTAGAGCTCTCTGCTTACAAGTTCTTAGAGCTGATATTTAAAGTTAATAGTTATTGGGTTTCTTTCAGATCCAGTTTGATTCCCCCCACCCTCCGCCCCCTTCTTTTTCACATCTAATGAAAGTTAAGGTGACCTTTGCCACCACAGTTTGCTTTTTGGCTTCTTGCTCTTTGCCAGCCCTTTGCATCAGGTGGGTTGCACATTTGGGGTTTTCAAAAGGAGGTCCAGCATCTGGAAGGAGGTCCAGGCAGAGTTCAAGGTGTAGAAAAGTGGCAAGAGAGGTTCCTTTGATGATGGACTGTTTTTAGGTCGTCAGGAATTTGCTTGTTGTTAAATACCCACTGTGTTTTGTTTTGTTTTGTTTCTGGGATTTTCCTCTTCCAGAAGGGTTTCTGATTATCCATGTCCAGAAACAGCAGTGTCTTTCAGAAAAGAGAGGAGTCGTGGTGGAAAAGTGCAACATGAGCAGCCTCAACCAGCAGTGGCAGTGGACGGCAGAGGACAGGCTCCTGCACCTGAAGTCTGCTCGCTGCCTCAGCATCTCCACCCGCTCCGCCCTCTCCTCCCGCAGCATCGTGGTCGACTGTCCCCAGGCAGTCAGGTGGACCTGCCAGGAGGAGGATGGGCTCCTGAAGGTTGCCAACAGCTCTCTCTTTCTCACGAAGCAAGGTCAGAAGGTGATGGCCAAGCAGAGCAAGAAATACCTTCATAGCTGGATGCAACTAGAAGCCAGTGAGACGGGAAAACCTGTGTATGTCAATCTGTGCTCAAAGCAAGGTGAGCTGCTCCCTCAAGGAAGTATCCTGGAAGGGTTGGTTAACAAAAGTGTCTTCTATGCTAACTCAGATATTAAAAATGAGATTTTGTTCGTGCAGGAAAACATTTTTCAGAGTTGGAAACAGAGAAGTGTAAAAAGAGCAGCTCCCACGAGCACTTCTCACAGCTCGTTTATACTTTTAAGCTGTCTCTCCTTTACTCACAACCTTTGCATCATTGGTGCAAGCTCAGATCAGTTCTCTGCTGTCATTTCCTCTTTCATTTTTAAACAGAACTCTAGGAACTAATTCCCAGTACTTTTAAACCATATGGACGTACAGAAGTCCTCCTCCTTTCTATTCATTTTATCATGCAAATCCACTATGAGGTTGATGAGAGTCTGGAATAGGTTGCCCAGGGAGGAGGTGGTGGAAGCCTTATGCCTGGATGTTTTTAAGGCCAGACTGGATGTGGCTCTGGGCAACCTGATCTAGTGGGAGGTGTCCCTGCCCATGGCAGGGGAGGTTTGAGCTGGGTGATCCTTGAGGTCCCTTCCAACCCTGACAATTCTGTGACACCCAGACTCTATCTGTCAAGAGCAAGCAGACATCTAAAAATCAAGCACTGGTACAATTCTTTTTCTGACTAATGCAAATGCATGGTTAAAACAGACATGGCTAACAAATCCATTTTTACACAGTGTCACTTTGCCCTTAGATGCAGTACATATGAGAACACTCCAAATCCTGAAAGCAATGCATCAAAAATCTCAGATGTTCTTGTAGTAGCACTTTGAGATGCCTGAGTCTGTGCACATGCTTAGAGAAGTATAAACTCAACTTGGTGATCTCAGAGGTCTAAGCCCAGCCTCAGCAATTCTGTGATTCTGTGAAGTGTTGGTAAACCTGTGTCGATGCTGAAGGGACTGGAGCACTGATTGAGGAAAGGCTGAGAGGAGAAGACTCAGAGAGGATCTAATCAGTGTCTATAAATAGACAAGGGCTGGGAGTCAGGAAGGAAGGGACAGGGACAGGGACAAGGGACAAGAGATGGAAACTGAAGCAGGTTAGTCCTGGTAGTTTGACAACTCTACTGTACTCTACAAGTTTTTAACTCTACTGTAAATAGAGGGGAAACAGAAATGCTGGCCAAAGGTTTTAAGTCCACGTGTCTGAAGTGTTGTACCCAGGTTCAAATGCCCAGCCACAGCTGGAGGCTCTAAGGGACACATATTTGTGCTTGCCATCACCATTCTGGTTTGAAGCCTCTGACCTAAGCGAGCTGCTCAGTGCAAGTGATGTGAGTCAGGAGGTGAACTGGTGGGCAGCTTTGCTTCAAACAGTGCCATCACTCTAGCACCGGTGGGATTATTGAGTAGGAGTGCTGGAGGCACTTTGGGCCATACCAGATCACTTAGAATGTTTCCTGTTTGGAAAGCAGCCCCCTGGAGAAGGGCCTGGGAGTGCTGGTGGCCAAGAAGCTCTGCATGGGGCAGCAATGTGCCCTGGTGGCCAAGAGGGCCAGTGGGATGCTGGGGGGCATTAAGAGGAGGGTGTCCAGCAGATTGAGGGAGGTTCTCCTCCCCCTCTACTCTGCCCTAGCGAGGCCCCACCTGGAATATTGCATCCAGTTCTGGGATGCAATATTGAATATCTTGAACCCTAGTTCATGAGGGGCAGGGATCTACTGGAGAGAGTCCAAGGGAGGGCTATGAAGATGTTGAAGGGGCTGGAGCACTGCCTGATGAGGAGAGGCTGAGGGACTTAGGGCTGTTTGGGGTGGTGAAGAGAAGACTGAGAGGGGATCTAATCAATGTTTATAAATAGATGAGGGCTGGGGGTCAAGAGGGAGAGGACAAGCATATCAAAAGTTTCTGTGTTGGATCTGTACAACTGCCCTTCCAAGAACATCTCTCTGCTTCCAGGGAAAGTAGTGGATCAGCCTAAAATAACATCTTCAATCTGCAACTAGCTAAGGTAGTAAAAACTGAGCAAAGTCTTTGGAGCTTAAATGGTTTTAAGGTTATCTACTCCTGACTAAAGCCATCTTTTGATGCAGTTTACCCTTTGTGTTCACAGTACTCAGAAAAAGAGTTCTGTTTTGGCAAAAGAACACACTGGATTGCATCCCAAACATCTTATCAGCTCAGAGAGAGAGAGAGAGAGAGAGAGAGACAAGCTCAGAGAAGGGGCTGGAAGAGAAGGCTGCTGAGGGGAGGCTGAGGGACCTGGGCTGGGTTAGTCTGGAGAAGAGGAGCCTCAGGGGGGACTTCAGCACACTCTGCAACTACCTGAAGGGAAGGTGTAGTCAGGTGGAGGTCAGGCTCTGCTGCCAGGCAACTTGTGCCAGGAAACCTGTGCCAGGGGAGAGTTAGGTTGGATGTTAGGAAGCACTTCGTGCTGGAAAGGGGAATTAGAGACTGGAATGGACTGGAGTTGCTGTGCCTGGAGGTGTTTAAGGCAAGTTCAGCTGTGGCACTTAGTGCCATGGTCTGGTGGTTGTGATGGTGTTAGGTCCTAGGCTGGACTTGGTGATCTCAGAGCTCTGTTCCAGCCTCAGTAATGATAGTACAATCTCCAAACCAAACTACCTTTTCTCCTGGACCTAACTCAAATGCCAAGCCTGTTTTTCCAGAGCTTGGGGAAAGTCTGAGCTTGGATTTTGATTTCAAATTATAAGTTTGGTTTGTTGGGGGTTTTTTTGCTACAGTCTTGACCCAAATGAGACTCTGTGGAAATCGGCAACAGTTTAAATATGAATCCCATCTCTGTTCAGTCAGACATCACTTTGAATCTAGCAGCAGACAGTCCTTGTGCATAGCTGTGGCTGAGTCCGGCCCCTGGCTGTAACAGCAGACAGGAGGAATGGCCATGAGTTATCAGTCTCTCTTGAGATGTTAAGAGATCAGTTCACATCCAGTTCATGAGGAGATTCTGGGCAGAGAAAATAGCACTCTGTAGTGCTAGGGCCTTCTCTTCACTAGGCATCTATCTTGGCCTGGATCAGAAACAGTGTAGCCAGCAGGACCAGGGCAGTCCTTCTGCCCCTGTACTCAGCACTGGTCAGGCCACACCTTGAGTGCTGTGCCCAGTTCAGGACCCCTCAGTTCAAGAGAGATTTTGAGGTCCTTGAACACGTCCAGAGAAGGGCACCAAAGGTGGAGAGGGGCCTGGAGCACAGCCCTGTGAGGAGAGGCTGAGGGAGCTGGGGGTGTGCAGCCTGCAGAAGAGGAGGCTCAGGGCAGACCTCGTTGCCCTCTACAGCTACCTGAAGGGAGGTTGTAGCCAGGTGGAGTTGGACTCTTCTGCCAGGCACCCAAGGAGAGAACAAGAGGACACAGCCTCAAGCTGTGCCAAGTCAGGTACAGGCTGGATGTCAGGATGTCAGGTTCTTGACAGAGAGAGTGATTGGCAATGGAATGGGCTGCCCAGGGAGGTGTTGAACAAAAGATGAATGGGGCGCTTAGTGCCATGGTCTAGTTGATTGGCTAGGGCTGGGCGATAGGTTGGACTGGATGAGCTTGGAGGTCTCTCCCAACCTGCTTGATTCTATGATTGTATGAAACAGGGAGGAGAAAACCATGGGGGAGATGAAGGCACAGAAGGCAGTGACTGAAAGGAGTAATAATGGTTGCATGTAAGGAACTACTGTGGAACAAACCCTCCTGTCTCCTCTTGTATGTCTGGAGGGCAGCCAGAGCACTGCTAGTGCTGACACTTCTGGGCTGTGTAAGCAATTCTTACAAGGATTTTTTTTTTTTTTTTTTTTATTCTGGGTAGGTTAGCTTCAATAAAATATCCAATTAGAGAGCAGAGTAAATGCTATGTGGCACCACGAATATTACCAACAAAACTCAAACCCACTGCAGACTGAAAACCAGTCACTAAGTGCAGAATCAATCATAGATCAGTAGAGTTTGGAAGGGACCTCCAGAGATCATCCAGTCCAACCCCCCTGTCAAAGCAGCATCACTCAGGGCAGTCCACATAGGAAGGCATCCAGGTGGGGTAGGAAAGGCTCCAGAGAAGACGACTCCACAACCTCTCTGGGCAGCCTGCTCCAGGACTCTGACAGCCTCACTCAAAAGAAGTTTCTCCTCATGTGGAGCTGAAACCTTCTCTGTTCCAGATTGTATCCATTGCTTCTTGGCTTATTGCTGCTGACCACCCAAAAGAGCTTGGGCCCCTTCCCAGCCCTCAGCTATTGATAGACATTGCTCAGATCCCCTCCCAGCCTTCTCTTCTCCAGACTAAACAGCCCCAGGGCTCTCAGTCTGTCTCCATAGGGGAGATGCTCAGCTCCCCCAGTCATGGTTGTGGCTCTCCACTGGACTCTTTTCAGCAGGTGCCTGTCTCTCCTGAACTGGGGTACCCTGAATGACCTCAAGTAGGGAGGCACAAGTTGAAACTGTACACTGTAGTTACTCTGTGAGATCTGGAGGCTGTCACCCAGCTTGTAAAGCAGTCTGGCTGCAGAAAGTGACTGGTTTATGTGATGTGGTGCTCTGCACTCCATTTCTCCTTTGCTGGACTGTACATAGCAAGGACATCTCCTGAAGGAATTGTAGCTGCCAAACCTTAGAACTGTGAATATTAAGACAAAGCTGATTTTGTAGAGGAAAATGGTTTTCTTACTGTTGTGTGCAAAGTACTGAAGAACCATAGTGGGATCTACAAAGATATAAACCAAGATGTACAAGGAACTCAAATTACAGCTGCAACATCTTTTTATCTTGTTTTGTTTGAAGTGTAAAATAGACAAAGTACCAGATACTCTGTGTGTGTGTGTGTGTGTGTGTGTGCGTGTGTGTGTGTGTGTGTGTGTGTTAAAGCCTGATGTGCCACCTGAAGTTCAAACTGTGACCTCTGCTCCCTCCTGTGTTTCACAGAATCAAAGTCTTTTACAGAGTCATAGAATGCTTTGGGTTGGAAATGACCTTTATAGGCCATCTAGTTCCAACTTCCTTTTTCTACCCCAGTTTCCAGGCCTGTATCTTCTCTTTTATGTGGGCTTCTCTTTGCCCAGTGTCCCATTTGCATTTTGACTACTTCAGATCAGAACCTGAGTTACTAAGTCTAAATCACACTTGCTGAGACTTCCTGGGATGATGTGGGAGGACTCTGGGGAGTCTGATCTAGTTGAGGATGTCCCTGCTGACTGCAGAGAGGGTTGGGCTAGGTGATCTTTGGAGGTCCCTTCAACTCGGCCCATTCTATGATTCTATGAAGGTAGAGTTGACCAAAGTAGAGCACACCTAAAACATGCTCCAAGCCACTGAAGCAGCAGCACATGGTAAGGAATGCCACATGAATCCTTTTGGTGTTCCTGGGAAGATGATAGAGAATTTGGGTTCTTTGACAATGCTGAGGCCTTTACAG
>VWZE01016342.1:0-25449 GCA_013396675.1 Eubucco bourcierii | reverse complement strand
GACAAAGAAATGGCCAAAGAGCCACATAGGAAAAGGGGTTTACTCATTTTCTTTCTACTGGAATTGCAAGAGAAAATAAATATAGGGGGAAAGTAATCCAGTTTATTGTAAAACCAACCACAAAGCTCTGAAACAATCTTGGACAGCTAGAAGCTGTTGGTTGAACCTGACACAGCAATGTAAGGTGTTACAAACATTCCCTTCAACACCCTTACTTAAAGTAGCTAGGTATTACCAGAGCTTTCTAGAAGAGGCCATTTCTTGGAAACAAGGATTTTAACCAGAAAGCTTTAATCTTGATGATTTTCTTAATTCAGATATTTGAGAGGAAAACTGCCTAAGCACAGGCACAGAAAACATCACAAAGACACATTCATTTTCTGGTTTGGGGGCTGATTTAGAATGTCTAATGGTTCAAAGACAAAAATCAAGAGAGTTTCATCTCATTTTCTGTATCACGTGTATCTAAGATTTTAAGTGCCTTAAGAGTAAGTACTCAGAAGACTGCACTGGATAAACTTTTCAAGCCAAAGAAGTCTGTTTTGCAACTGCAGACCGCTGAAGGGGCCTCGCTGACTGGAAAGTGATTTCCAGAAACAAAACACTTTGCTTTTCTGTTTACTGCTCCTTCTCATCTGTCTCTGGTACATTTGTACTTGTGCTTCTGTAGAGTATGGACTTTCTTACTGTTCTTTGTCATGTTCTGTGCTCAGCACAAGAGGGACCCAGTCTCAGCTGGCTCTTCAGCCCTCTTTCTATGCTGTACACAAGATCTCTCTTAATGCCAGCAAGACAGGTGCAGGCACAGACTGAGACATTCAGAGTTTACTCTCTGCATTCATATGTCTGCAGGAGACTTGTTGCAAGTAGAAAGTATTTATAATCCATTTTTACCTTGGCACATAGCCCTACAGTAAAAAAAGATCCTACACGGAGGTAGCTTTATGTCAAACAGATCTATATTATATAAATATATGTAAGAATGTAAATAGTTATTTAGCACAAAGTGTTTTGTGATATAACTGCACAGAGATCCTATTTTATTTAGTTAAATTTTCTAAGCCAGACACAAGAATTTTTCAGTTGTGTATTCTGCATCTGCCCCAGATGGGATCTATCCCCAGGCCAGAGGAGAGGGGCTTGGCTTGCATCAGTGCTCCACACTTTTGAAAAGTTGCCTGCAAAACAGCTGAAGCAAGCACAGATAGAAGAAAAGATAGAGAGCTGCTGACATGGAAAATGAGATGGAGGGATAAAGCAGTGGGGGCGGGGGGTGAGGGCAGAAAGCATGAAAGGAAAGGAAGTAGAGAAGTAGAAAAGGAAAGGGCAGAAATGAAGAGGCAGAAGTTTGTATCACTGCTGGGAACAGTAACAAACGTAAACATTTGCTGAGGGTGTATCTTTTATGAGAGCAAATCCCACAGCTTGAGGCATTTCCACAGCTCAAGGGCACTAACTAACGCCAAGGAGGTTGGACTGCTCTTGAACACCAGGGTAGTGAGAAAATAAGCACCTAACAGAATCGGCACACACAACAACACTATTTAAACTTTCACTCAAAAAGGTTTAAACCCTAGAAGAAAATCCCAGTTGCACAAGAGGGTTAAACAACAACATTCCTTATACCAAGTTTTTCATCTTTTGGGGTAACTCAGAACAAAAATAACCAGGGAGTGAGAACACATGAAAGGTTAGGTTTCCCACCAAACTTCCTAATCTTACTTCCTTCTTCTCCTTCTCCTACAAGAAAGTTCTGCTTCCTGGAGCCAGGGTTATGCCAAACAGATTGATATTAAGTTATGATCTGACAATGAATTCTAATCACTTATCCAACCAGTGTAATTTTTCAACCATACACAAGCGGTCTTATGGGAGACTACAGTGCAAAGCTTCCAAGGTACAGAAGGAAATGGAAGCAAAAAAAATACTATTATAAGACATCCAAACATTGCTAGCTATGGACTGCACTGGCAGTTTGCTAGCAGCTTGAGGTCAGTCCACACTAAGACAACCTGTGTTGGTTTCAGGGTAACTGGAATATTTTAATGAGAAAAATTATATTATATGTTGTGAAAAGCAAACAATGGTGATGTCTGCTTCACTCACAGTCTTGCTGAGATGTATAAAAACAAGGACACAAACACAGATAACACAGACAGTCTCTCTGTCGGAGTTGGTGTGTCTTCTCCCTGGGCTCCTGCTGCAAACCCAGCTAATCATTCTGTTTCAAACTCCCCCTCGCCAATCCTCCAAACTCACCTTGCACGTAAGGCAGATCCTGGGATAAGGTAGAGGGGTGGAAAAAAAGTGGAAGGGTGGTTGGGAGCCCCTCCTGGGGACACTGATTTCTGGGAGGGGGATTGTGTTTCTGCATTATCTTTAACTTGCATATTTCTGTATATAGCTGTAAATATTCATGAATATTGTGTATATATCTGCTTGTAAGTTCTGCTAAGCTGTAAATAGAGCTTCATTTCTTAACTTCCAGCTGGTTGAGTCTAGTTTGGGTGATTTTCATAAAGTGTGGGGGGAGGGTAACTCCCAAACCATCACACAACCATGGTGTTTTGCTTTTCCTATATGGTTTCCTCTTGTTCCTACTTAAATTGAGAAAAATTCTCTTTCCCCATGTTACAGCAGCAAGGAACCAAATCACAGATATATTTCTCAGAGTCTAGAGTTTCCAGTGAGCATTCTTTCATCTTGAAATAACAAGATTTGACCTCGGACTAGCAATGGGCGCAAGGAAAGACAAACAAGCATTTAGTACCCAGGCTCACCCCTCTGGACAACTGTTTCTTCTCTTGGTTTTCACATTTCTCAGCTCCATAAGGCATACATTATTCATGGCAAAACTGCCTCTCACAGTGTTTATGCAGTGCTTAGTACAATGGCACTCTTTTTCAGCTGGGGCCTCTGGGCACTCATGCAATACAAATCATCATGAAGATAGCAACAGTAACAATAGCAAACTACACTGTTCCCACCGGGCAGCCACTGCCAGTGTCTGCCCTGCAGAGCTCAGATCACTGCATTTCACTGCAAGCTCCCAGTCAGTGTCAGAGGCCATTCTTCAATAAATCTGCCTTACTCTTTAGAGCAAAAGAAAAACCTCCTAACTTTGCCTTTCAGTTTTTTTTTTTTTTAAATTTTACAGCTGTTTCCTAATATGAGAAAATCCCTCATTTTTATACCTAATTAGTTTGAGCAGATCCTATTATTCTGCCTCCTGTAATACTAATTATTACGCTAGCTGCATGCCTGCACAACTAATGAGTTACATTAAAGTCAGGGAATTCTGAAACCTACAGAGGGAGGTGCAGTATGAGAGCCATGCTGAAACAGGAGACACCAGCATCTTGCAAACAAAAGAAAAATCACAGTCCTAACAAGTAAGTTCTTCTCCCTCTGTGTCCCCCCCAGCTACTCTGTGAAAGCAGACATTTTGTTATTGCACAAAGGCAAGGTTGAGGGAGGGCATCCCATAAAAAATAGATTATCCATCATGCAAAATGGACTGGGCTACAGGTGGTCCTTTTTGTCACTGTATCACTCAGTTTTTCTGAGCAATGAATAGAAGTTTATTAGGTAAGGAATTCATTCAGACATCACTGCCAGTTGCTTGCAACAGCCAAGAGTAAAATATTCCCACCACAAGCACAATCAGTCTGTCATGGTAGTGCACTGTCAGCAAGAGATGGTTTCTCTACAGTTTGAAGTCAAGGCTGTCATTGTAGACCTTATAGCAGCCTTCCAGTATCTGAAAGGGGCCTACAGGAAGGCTGGGGAAGGATTATTTACAAGGTCTGGTGATTACAGGACAAGGGGTAATGGGTTTAAACTGGAAGAGGGGAGATTTAGACTGGATGTTAGAAAGAAGTTCTTTACAGTGAGGGTGGTGAGACACTTGCACAGGTTGCTCAGGGAGGTTGTGGCTTCTCCCTCCCTGGAGGTGTTCAAGGCCAGGTTGGATGAGGTCTTGAGTGACCTGTTCTAGTGGGAGGTGTCCCTGCCTATGGCAGGGGGTTGGAACTAGACGATCTTTGAGGTCCCTTCCAATCCTACCATTCTATGATAAACCACAGTTTGTTTTCTGCTCCTGGCACCAAAGTAAAGACAGGGATATACCTGCTGTTTAGCAGAACTCCACCTTCATGTTCTGACACCAAGAAGACACAAGGTAAGTCAGTGTCAAATACTGTCTTAAGCCCATTTGGAATACTAATGTCAAAATCAAAGACCCTACAGACAGTAGTTCAGACAGTAATGTTGAAATAAATCTTCACATTCTGATAATTGTAATTGCAGGCTAAGACAAAACAGAGCAGCAGCTACTGATCAACAGCTGAGTGCTTGGGCCTGCCACTGATACTGTGCAAACCTGCAAAATCACTTAGCCTTTCAGACTTCCAACTATTACTTCTTTTTTAAACTGTACTTCCTCATCTCCAAGGAGTGACAGAAGAATTAACCAACTGCTACCTGTAAAGACTGGCAACAAAAGTGACAGTGTAGTGGAAATTATTTATATTGCACTTAAGTCATAAGTAATGCTCTTCAAACAACATAAAATTACAAAAAATACACAGAACTTAGTCTTTTCTGCACTGCACTGCTGAATTGCACTGACAACTTGCTAGACTCTCAAATGCTACACCTGAACTGCATCACATGAAAGAGATTGTAACCATTAGCAACTCAGATAGGTCTTCTTTCACATGAGAAACACTTCCAATCACTACATATTGAGGGATGTGATCTTTGGATGCCACTTCAAGTATTAAAGACAACAGAGGTGTAAGCACTGTTAAGGTTTGTCAAGCTTAGCTGGAACTGCCTGCATTTGTGGCAAGGACTGAGCTGAGCCAGCTGTAACTGACATACTGTAAATTGACATACTGTAAATTGATAAAAAGTTGGGGAGGGAGATCTATTTTAAAAAAATAAATAAAGTTAAATGAAAAATTTACCAGAAAGCAGTGTAATTTAAAAAAAAAAAGAAGGGTACATTGCAGAAAGTGCAGGCAGGTTGTTTATTCTATTTAATTTTATCTTAATCAGAAGAATAGGTAACTAAAGTACATGAGGAGAGAGAAAAAGAATCAGCGGGGTGGAAAGAGTGAAAAAGATACAAAGCCTATTGGGCAAACCATCTCAGTAAAAATAAACTTTTCCTCTTTCAGCAGTTAAAGCTAAATGTTTCCTGAAGCTTGACAATACCCCATTCTTTTACTTGTTGGCTGGTTGGAACCCGAACAACCATCAATCAAGTTTGGGTGTCTATGAAGTAGGCCAGATGGAGCTTGTCAGAAGTGTTTTCTGCTCTTCAGTGCGAGTTGGCCATTAGAGTAGCCACTCAACAGAAGTGCCTGAGCCTTTTACATCTGTCAAGATAGTTTAGGAAGACCTTGAACATCCCCAGCCTAGCAGACACTGATTAGAATATGCAATTATTTGTGCTAGAGGAGAGGTGGCTGCCTTTACCCAGATTTTGGGACAAAAATAATCCTTTCATCCTTTCCAGCCTTTGTGACAGGCTTTCTCATGACCTCATTTGTGTACTAAATACACAAGTTATGGTGTCTGGGATATCCCTGTCACATTGCTGACAATCCATCTGTCCAAATGCACAATATTCAAGAACAAACAACAGTTTTCATCTTGTGTCGACTACACTTCAGCACAGCAGCCCAGGACCAAGTTGATCTGAGAACACCTCAACAAAGCTATAGAGAAAAGAGCTTGTTAGAAATCCAGATAAAATTCATCATCCTGATTCACCATCTCATTTCTCCCTTAAATCCAATATACAGTGAAGTCTGTCTGAAAATTCTTCTGCAAGCAGAATACAATCTATATTTTAAAATAGAAATATTGGGATAGAGGAGTTGCTAATAATGAAGGGGGGGGGGAAGAAAGGAAACTCTAAATTATTTTTTGTTTGCTTGTTTCCAAAATGTGAGTTCTTTAAAAAGATTTTAAGACTTTTCCATGAATGCTGACTAATGATAAAACAAATCTATAAGAACACTTAGACCATGAGGTTTATGGTCTTTATGAGGTAGGCATTGATTTCCAAGCTTAATGAGTACCTCCATGTTTAATTTAGCAGAAGGTTTTGCCACAGCTCATAGAAGTTTCAGGAAAACCAAAATATACTTTATCAGCAAAATTATAACCCTTGGGATTTCTCTGCAGGTATAATTTTCCTTTCTGTCAAGTATAGCTCCAGCTCTGTGGAGCAGGAGACATAGGTTTCATCCTACTAGCAAAGCTGTTGCATATTCATGAGCTGTTAAGATGTATAAGCAACAGGTGAGCAGCACTTACAGAAAATATCCATATATTAGCATTTTTCTCAAAGAACAGGGAAGGTGAGGCAGAACTTCCCATACCAAGCCACACTAAGGAAATGTGTCAGGTAAAATCTGACACACTACACTTCATTGGGCAAGCCTAAATGAAATAATTTGCCTTACCCACACACCTTCTTGGGTTCTTAACTAACTGCATTATTTATTTATTTTTTTAAATATAAGAGTGAGGGAGAAATATGAAGGTCTTAGATGAAGAAATCTCCCCTACATGCAAGCAGTAATCAAAGGAAAAACGTATTTATATTACTTAGTGGTTGTAATGAACAATAAAGGAAGTACTACAGTATTTTCAACACACATACATATGTTTGGAATACTATGTACAGTCCAACCTCTTAAGCTAAAAACATATTTTGCAGTAATAGAAGGAATGTAAGTAAATCTAGGAGAGAGAATTCTTATCATGGAAAAATTGTAATACAATGAAATACTTGATGATCTTTGAGGTCTCTTCCAACCTTGCTGATACTGTGATACTTAAAGTCACGGGGTGTAGTTTAAAAGGATGGCAAGTGACAAAAAGTAGCAGAAAAAGTATAAAACTACAACTGACTGGAGAAGCTAAATAGAGGGGTTTAGTCATTCTATTTACAATACGAAATCAAAAGGGAAAGCGACATAACAAAGAGGTTACAAACATAACCTAAGAGAAGGAAAATTTTAGGGCATAGGAAAGGGAGTTAGTAAGGAAGATCATAGAATCAGTCAGGGTTGGAAGGGACCACAAGGATCATCTAGTTCCNCCTGGAAGGCCACAAGAAGGTAACCTGGGAGCCTCCTCCTCTCCAGACTGAACAGCGCCAACTCTTTCAGTCTGTCGTCATAGCAGAGCAGCTCCAGCCCTCTGAACATCCTTGTGGCCCTTCTCTGGACACACTCCAGCATCTCCACATCCCTCTTGTCCCAGGGGCTCCAGAACTGGATGCAATACTCCAGGTGGGGTCTCACCAGAGAGAAGTAGAGGAGGAGAATCACCTCCTTTGCCCTGCTGGCCACACTTCTGATGCAGCCCAGGCTCCGGTTGGCTTTCTGGGCTGCAAGTGCACACTGCTGCCTCATGTTGAGCTTCTCATCAGCCAGCACCCCCAAGTCCCTCTCCTCAGGGCTGCTTTCCAGTCAGGTACTGCCCAGCCTGTATTTGTGCTTGGGATTGCCTTGATCCAGTTGCAGGACCTTGTCCTTGGTCTTGTTGAAAGTGATGAGGTTGGCTTGTGCCCACCTCTCCAGCCTGTCCAGGTCCCTGTGGATGCCACCCCAGCCCTCCAGCCTGTCTGCTGCACCACACAGCTTGGTGTGGTCAGCAAACTTGCTGAGAATACTCTCAGTGCCTCTGTCCATGGCACCGACAAAGATGTTGAACAAGACTGGTCCCAGGGACTCTGCTTGTCACTGCCTCCACTGGGACATGGACCCACTGGCAGCAACTCTTTGGGTGTGGCCATTAAGCCACTTCTTTATCCATCTAGTGGCCTACCCATTGAACCCATGTCTCACCAGCTTGGAGACCAGGATGTAGGTTGGGACAGTGTCAAAAGCTTTGCTCTGGTCCAGGTAAATGCCATCAGTTGCTCACCCCTCAGCTATTCATGTTGTGACCTGTTCATAGAAGGCCACCAGGTTTGTCAGGCAGGATTTGCGCTTGGTGAAGCCATGCTGATTGTACTCAACCACTTCTTCACTATTCTCCTGTCTCAGCAGTGCCTCCAGGAGGATCATGAAAACAACCTTTTTTTCTGAATATACTGGTATTCATTATTGCAATACTGTCAGCCAGTTCACATCTGCTTTTGGAACTCTCAGCCTATTGCTGTCAGAAATGTGTTCAGCAATGCAGCACTTGAAGCACACACCAGTCAGGAAGGTAAGTGACTAACTGTAGAGCAGATTCCTGTAATCAATAACTCACTCATTTCCTATTCTTCTGCCAGGACTCCTAAATGCCAAAGCCACTGCCCTGCTACTACAGGCAACTGCAGTAGCAAGGTACTGCACTCGGTCAGCATCAGTACAGACCTTGGACAACACTGTGCCTCAGAAAAAAACCTGCTCCTTGCAGATAATGTATGATATGCTTCTTGTCTTTTAGTCTTAAGCCACTGATGCGAAGCTAGGGGTGAAAACAGAGACTAAGAAGTCCCCATAGTCCACAGATTCATGGAATGCTTTGGGTTGAAAAGGACCTTTAAAGATCATCTAGCCCAACCTTCCTTCAGTAAGAGGAGACTTTAACTAGAACAAGTTGCTCAGAGCCCCATCCAACCAGATCTTGAATGTCTCCAGGAGTGCAGCATTCACCATGTCTCTGGCTAACCTGTTCTAATGTTTCACCACCCTCACTGTAAAAAAATTATCTCTGTATCTAAACATAGCCTCCTTTAGTTTAAAATCATTGCCCCTTGTCCTTTTGCAACAGGACCTACTAAAAAGACTGTCCTCATCTTTCTCCTAGGCCACTTTTAAATACTGGAAGGCTGCAATAATGTCTCCCTGGATCCTCCTTTTCTCACAGATTCACAGAATGCACCCAGTTGGAAGAGATATCAAAGATTGTCCAGTCCAAGCATGAAAAAACTTTCAGCCTTTCTTCACAGGAGAGGTGCTGCAGCTCTCTAACCACTTTGCCTCCTCTGGATTTGCTCCCACAGGTCCATGTCCTCCTTGTGCTGAGAGCTCCATAACTGGACACAGTACTCCAGGCAAGGGCTAACTGGAATGGAGTAGACCAGCAGAAGCCTCTCTGTGTACCTGCTTCTCATGCTTCTTTTGCTGTAGCCCAGGGTGCAGTCGGCCTTCTGGACTGCAAGCACACATTCTCTGCTCATGCCCAGCTTTTTATCCACCAGTATCCCCATGTCCTTCTCTGCTGGGCTGCTCTCAATCACATCATCCCCCAGCCTATACTGAGGTTTGTCCCATCACCCTCTGCAGGACCTTGCACATGGCCTTGTTGGACCTCATAAAGTTCACATGGACACACCTCACAAGTTTGTCCAGGTCCCTCTGGCATGTCAACTGCACCGCTCAGCATGGTGTAATTTGAATACTTGCTAAGGACACACTTAATCTCACTGTCTATGCTATTGATGAGGACATAAAAGCAGGATTGGTCCCATTATAGACACTTGAGGGACCTTCCATCTGGACATTGAGCCACTGAACATTTCCCTCTGGTTGTGGCTGTCCAACCAACTCATTCACCAAACAGTCCACTCATCAAATCCACCTGTCCTCAATTTTGAAAGAAGGATGTTGTGGTTGACTGTATCAATGGTTTTTCTGAAGTCCACAAAGACGTTAGCCACAGCTTTACACTTGTCCACTGATGTAGTCGTTTCATCCTTGAAGCGATCTCGCAATAATCTTCTTATCTTCAAAGAATTAAATTGGGCCCTATTCATAGCCTGGTAAGGTTGGAAGGGACCTCAAAGATCATCTAGTTCCAACACCCTCCAATAGGCAGGGACACCTCCCACTAGTACAGGTCACTCAAGGCCTCCTCCAATCTGGCCTTGAAAACCTCCAGGGAGGGAGCAGCCACAACCTCCCTGGGCAACGTATACCAGTGTCTCACCACCCTCACTGGAAAGAACTTCCTCCTAACATCCAGTTTCAATCTCCCCCTCTGCCAGTTTAAATCCACTGCCTCCTGTCCTGTCATTGCAAGATCTTGTACGTAATCCCTCCCCAACCTTCCTGTAGGCCTCCTTCAGATTCTGGAAGGCTACTATAAGGTCTCCTCGAAGTCTTCTCTTCTCCAGGCTGCAGAGCCCCAACTCTTGTAGCCTGTCCTTATTCTAACTATAGATTTAATAGTTCATTTTTTTCTAGATGTGGGTAGGGACTTACTTCCAACCTGGAATTTCCTTCACCTCAGGAAGAAAATAAATACTCTTAGTCTAGCTAACATGTCCACATTCAGATTTTTTTTAATCCAGAAATAAAGTTCAGTAGGGCACATCATTTCACACAGTACTAATCTGTTTGACCTAATTTCTTACTCTAGCTCCTCCTACTGCTGCCAACACACTGTCCAGTGTAGCTCCCACACAGTTATACCCACAGAGCTGCAATATGGATTTCTTATCTTTAGCTCAAGGCTCAGGCAGGCTGCGACAGGCAGCCTGCAAGTGTGACTTCCATGTGCACAGCTCTGATTAATGCCAATAGCAGATGAACGAACAGGTGGCATGCAGGAAGCCACCATGAGATTTGTAATGCAAATCAGGAGAGTAGAGTTTCTGCCCACAGTTATGATCACAAACCTACATTTGTACCCATTTCTCTGTAACTATTTCTTCCAATCAAAGTCAGGTTTCCTAATTACATCAAAATCACAAAACTACGTTTGCTGTAGTCCGTCTCTATGCAAGTTTCAGTCTCGGCTATAATTTACTCATAACTAGAACACAGGATGTTCCACCTAAACATAATGAAAAGCTTCTTTACTTTGAGGGTGATCGACCACTGGAACAGGCTGCCCAGAGAGGTTGTGGGTTCTCCTTTTCTGGAGACTCTCAAAATTTACATGGATGTGTTTCTGTGTAGCCTGATTACAATGGATGATCTCCAGAGGTCCCTTCCAACCACTACCATTCTGTGATAAGCAGAATCAGTCATTTCCAGTTCAGCATTTTCACATACTCTTCCT
Source organism: Eubucco bourcierii (assembly GCA_013396675.1). Lineage (NCBI taxonomy): Eukaryota > Metazoa > Chordata > Aves > Piciformes > Ramphastidae > Eubucco > Eubucco bourcierii. The sequence goes on along the minus strand of VWZE01016342.1, from coordinate 14,424 downwards.
TTATAACTGCAAAATTAAAACAACCCTGTACCATCCAAAAGCACTGCTCTCACAAAATAATGCCACATCAACGCTCTGCTGTGTCTCCCTCTCCCCACTTCTGACAGCCATTGACAGAATATACTGACTCAACAGGAGCAGAACAAGACAGAGGGTTACTAGGAGCTCAGCCAGCAGTGGCCTTCTGGCAGCACAGTAGGAAACTTGATTCAATAAACTCCCAAATGCCACTTAGGCACAGAAACTTACTCAAAAAAACCAACAACAAAGTCCTTCCCTCCAAACTTATAAACAATAAAACCACACAGCCTCCTTGCCTTCGCACCCAGTCACATACATCCCCAAATGAAGATGTTTATTACTGCCAACTCAATCAAGTCTGCTGGTCTCTGAAAACCTAGTTGTATCCTTTCTGCTTCACAGTTTGCCAGCCTCTATGCAAATTCTAGGTTCAGAAGTTATCTGATAACTCCAAGGATGGTGTGTGAGGAAGACCAGCTACAGCTGTACTGACTGTAAAACAGATAGATGCAAGCACACACAGAGAAAGCATCTGCACTCTCATCAGATGTGTCTCTGGCTACACAAGCAGAGCAGGGCACCCACAGGTACTCCTCAGATCAATGGTGCATCACCACCCACAATTTGAACATTGCTTATTCCAATTGCACATCACTCCTAATCACATTTATTTTTATACTTATATAACTATTCAGAGACTGGAATATGTTAAACCTACATAGCTGGCTTTAAGCAAACAAAAGCCAGGGTAGCATAGCTTGTATAATCCACTTAAAACACATCACTTCTGTATCTCAAACAAGACCTCACAACTTTAATAGCCTATGCACATAACACCTGCTACTCCAACAGAAGAGTACATTATAAGGCTTCAATGATTAGAACAAAAATAAGTTTGTCTAAGGAACACCTGGAAATACAAATGCAGGTTGTATGTCTTTCTGTGTACTAGGAATTACACTGTCAGTCACATTTAAATGAGACATACAGATTCTGTAATCTCCTTCCTGCTATCTTTGAATAAAGAACATACAACCCCAGGAGTGCAGAACATCCACATATTTCAACATCCAGTAAGAGGAGAATCCCTTCAATACTACCTGTCCAGTAGGAAATCAGTCCTTTTTTCCACTAGTCATTACTAAATACCAGGCCAAAAACAGAGAAAATGTGTCTTTACCAAGATACATCCTTACATGCTGTTGCTGACTTTTTTCCCATCAACAAGTGAGTTATGGAAAACATCTGTCTTTGGAAGTTTATTTGTATCAGCACACTGGTCGTACAGGTGGGCTAAGGTTAAAATTGGAGCTCTAAGCTTCAGTTTGCCTCTTGTGTGTGAGATTGCTTTGACTATACAGCTCAGGAATATTCTCTGCCTGTGAGCAGCACAGAATTTAAGAAAGGCCATGAAAAAAGCTCAGAGGAGATCTTTTATCGCTGTCTACACCTACCTGGCGTTATAGTATATCTGCAGTTCCACGATTATCAAGCCCTGGAATAGGCTGCCCAGGAAAGTGGTTGAGTCACAACCCCTGGATGTATTTAAAAAACACATGTAGATGTGGTGCTCAATGGTTTAGTGGCAGACTTGACAGTGCTGAGTTAGTGCTTGCACTCAATGATCTTAAAAGTCTTTTCCAACATAAACAGTTCTATTATTACATGAATGTACAACCTTCTGTGCTACTGAGTTCCTATGTATGTCCTGTGGGACATCACAAATCTAGTGATTTGAAAGAACTGGTGTGCAGCTTTCAGCAAACGGAGTTTACCTTGAGGTTTAGGTTTGGTAAGTTTCCCACAGGGCTTCGAGATTGTGACAGTCTTCTGGCAGTCAGCGTTATGGAGGGCTCTCTTTAGGTTCCCAGTTCGAGTCTTCAAGGCTGTATTCAAGTCACATTCTCCCCAGGCCTGGAACTGGTATTTGCATTCCGCTGCAACACACAAATAAAAGGCAATTTTAAAAGAGAATAATTGAGTGTGGGAGAAAAAAAGATATCCAATAGGATATCGCAGACAGACAGTGCTTGTAGACAAACTGATCACAAAACTGACAAAAGGAATCCGAAGAAAATTACAAAGATGATTTGCAGTGATGATTGTCACCTCTCCCACCAATTATTTCAGAATGCAATCCTCTTGCTTTTTGGATGGATATTGTCATATAAAGGAACATACATTCAGCTACACAATAAATAATACCAATAAAAATATCAACAATGGAAAATATCATATGGATGCTCCTCTATTTCTGTGATGCCAAAGATTACCAAATAAAGTTTGAATAGCCTCAAAAACGTGTGTGCAACTATGAACTTATCAAGTCTCGAACTGCAGCACTGATTGCCTGGGTAAGGTCACAATGAGGGTGTCATATCCCTACAAGATGTTTAGTAGGAAAAAAGCCAAATTTGCAAGAGACAACTTGTCCAGGACAGATCTGACATATCTTTCTGTACTGTTATATACGAAGTTTCTGAATTGAATAGCACAGATAAAATACACTGTCCTTCATACACTCCTTTCAACTCACACACTGGTAGCCACCCATGCTCCATGCTGCAAATCACATAACAAGGTCACGTAGCTGTGAGTGAATGCACAACATTTACACAGTGGCCTTAAACAGGGCTGTACCACACAGAGGAGTAGATCTCAGCATGCTGCTAGAAGGCTGAGTTTAGAGTAAGTAGATTAATAGGGCCCCTCTGCAGAGGAGCTGCTTTGCTCTCAAGAAGTTGCCTTCTGGTGACTTAGGTGTTCTAGCTCCGATGAATTTTAAGCAGAGCGGTAGCCCCTTCACCAAGACAATTGCAGAACTAAGCTGAAAATAGTCTTACTGCTCCACACTTAAGTAAAAAGACAAAGTAAATCCTTTCAGAGAGTAATACCTACCTCCAAATTGCTTCTTCCAGTTGCAAGGAATCTTACACTTCTGAGTCTTGGTGGTTTGCTTGCACTCAGCTCCAGTACGAGTGCCCTCACGTGTCCCCAGGCCACAGTCACCATTGGTGGGCACACAGACACTCCACTGCCATTCCCCACAGTCAGATTTCTTCGCCTTTTTCTCTAGATGAAGACAAGGAACAAAATCAAATCAAGAGAAGTGGTCAGTACCCAGAACTTATGGAAAAGTTCCCTAAACTTCACTAAACAGTTACAGCACCTGAAAGGGTAAATAAGGAAGAGATTTGTAGAAGAGTTACTTCAAAGGCAAAAGCACTGGCATCTTCTCCACAGTTTTGCAGAGATAGGTCAGCCTCTTTGACTCCAAAGCAGTGTGGATCACTAAAATTTAGTCCTACTACCACGTCTGCTAGTCCACTTAGATATTCTCAAGTGGATTCTCTTCTTCAGAATGGGAAGTCATCTAGAAACCCTCAGGGATCACTGACCAAAACATGCAGGAGGACTCGCTCAGAAAGATCGCTCCTTATCTCCTGTAGCTGATGGCATGCAAACGTTTTCACGAACCACTGAACCACTATGCACTGTACAGACTAGAAATGCATGTATTGATGTTGTACAACAGAGGATTTGAACACCTTTAGGGAACAGCTGTGTGACACAAACTTTCACTTCGTATACCATGCTGTATTTTATCCAGCCTTGAGAAGAAAAGCCTCCAAGGAGACTTTATAGTAGCTTTCCAGTTTTTACAAGAAAGCTGGGGAGGGAGTTTTTACGAGGGTTTGTAGTGATGGGGTGAGAGGGAACAGCTTTAAGTTGGAAGAGAGTAGGTTTAGACTGGATATTAGGAAGCAGTTCTTTACAGTGAGGGTGGTAAGACACTAACAGCTTGCCCAGGGAAGTTGTGGATGTCCCCTCTCCAGAAGCATTCAAGACTAGGTTGGATGGCACCTTGAGCAGCTTGGTCTAGTGGGAGGTGTCCCTGTCCATGGTAGGGGAGTTGGAACTAGATGATCTTTAAGATCCCCTCCAACCCAAACCATTCAATGATTCTATGGTATTTTATGACCAGAATTCCCAAAGTGAAGAAAAAAATTGCATGGAATAGCGTACTGAAAATGCTGTCAATACAAGCAAGTTTGCTGTTCTGGGCCCAAACTAAGGATCATGATTTCATTTAAATCCATAAACCCAAGTCTGATGAGAAAAGACAGTAATGTTGTCAAACCCAAGGCTTCACAAATAATTAGTTAAGCCCCTGAAACATTATGAGTAACCTTAAAGAGCCTAATAGGAAATTATTTTCCTTCCAGCTATTGTCTATTTATGTGCATATTTTCATAGAGGCACAACGGTTAGAAAAACTTTGGGTTTTAGGGTTTTTTTGGTTGTTTTTTTGTTGTTGTTGTTGTTTGGTTTGTTTTGTTTTTTTAATGGGAATCCTAATTCCGATTGATAAATCCACAGGCCATATTAACTAACGGCTGTGCAAATGACCTGTAAATAATAATCCCTTAAGAAAAACACCAAAAGAAGTGTTTCTTGAAAACTGCCAAAATTGGGTTTGATAGGTATGAATTTCCCATTGCAAGCCTGTCTCTCCTGTAATGAGGTCTGAGTTCCTCACTGACAGAAAGCAATTACTGCTGGATGTCTGACTGTTGGTCTGCAGCAGTGAGTTAGTTCAGTTCTTTGTCGGAGGATTTCCGCATCACACAGCATTGGCGTAACATTGTCATACACAACACTGAACAAGTGACATGATAACTGCCTTTTCATCATTCCTGTTTGCTTCTTCCTAGGTCAAGCATGAACCTATTCCCAGAGCAAATTTTAAACTGCTTTTCAATATCCACTCTGTGATAAACTCAAGACTCCAGTCTCCAGAGCTGTCAAGCTGCCAGTTTTCATGGAAACTACTTTCTGTTTTCCTATTTAACACAGAACAACATGTCACAGTCACAAATCCCTACCCTGTATGTCAAAAGGTTAATGAATGACCTGGATTTCATAACATAGCCTGAAGCATTTGACATTCTCCCACACATGCAATCTATCTTGGGGACTAACTCTCAATTATACTGGTCCTTACCTGGTTTCTCTTTTTTGCCAGCCTCAGTGGTGCTCACAGCTGCCAGAATGAAAACAAGTGCCAGGAGGGCAGCTGTGAACATTCGACGTTGCTGTTGTTGCTGTTGCATTCTGGAGATTAACAAAAGAGAGGAAAGAAAGGTTGTTTACACTGCAAAAACTGGGACCCCATCAAAAGTGTTCCTACACCATTTCTGAGCTCAGCTTCAAGGCCACAGGATGCAAGCAGGTCAGACATAACCAGCCATTGGCAGAACAGGCAATTATCTTCATTCCAGAGAGAATACAAAGACTTTTAGCAATTATATTACAGCCTGTGTAACAAATCCCTGATCTATATCACTGATGTCATGGATATTTTTTTCTACAGGAAATGCAATAATTATTGCTCATCTTCTAGACACCTGTCAGAGAATCGAGGCTCCTGATGAGCCTTCTCTCTTCTTTCCTGACCTCTAGCTGTGATTTACTGTGTAAAACTAAACATTTATGTTATGTTTCAGTTCACTCATTCATATGAAGTACTACACTGTCCACCTCACAAGGGTTCAAGTTCTCATTAGGCTTACCTAACATCTGAGAAGAAGAACTTTCGTAAAATCTATACAGGTGATATGTGATGTATTATTTTAATTGTCATAGGCATGTTAGGAGAAAGTTCTTGACAGAGAGAGTGATTTGCCATTGGAATGGGCTGCCCAGGGAGGTGGTGGAGTCACCGTCCCTGGAGGTGTTTAAGAGGAGGCTGGATGGGGCACTTAGTGCCATGGTCTAGTTGATTGGCTAGGGCTGGATGATAGGTTGGACTGGATGAGCTTGGAGGTCTCTTCCAATCTGGTTGATTCTATGTTGTTACCTACCGTTTCCCTCCCCTTCAATTAATATCTCTTCCTAATATAAATTAAACTAACTGCCTGAAATGCAAAATGAGCACAGAGGAAGGACATGTACATGCAGCACAGGCTTTCCACAGTATGTTAATGAACCTAAAACCTGGAATTGGGAAGCAAATACTTAAATATAAAAAGGTATAAAAAACATTTGCTTGGTGGTGAAGCATGTTATTAGCCAGTCACCAAAAGTCATTCAGAACTGGCTAACTTCAATGGCTGGCTTATACACACATCTCCCTTTCTTTTCACTCTAATTTGCACTGTCTCCTTTTGCCATTGTTTATCAGAATGCAGGGCCTTAGCAAATACACTTCTTAAAAACAAGAAATTTCTCCATTTCCCACTTCTTTAGTAAGCAGGCAGGTACCAAGACAGCAGACTCCAGACTGCTTGGATTGAAGGTTTTTCAAGACTTTTTTTTTTTTTTTTTTAAACCAAGACCCATGACACTCACACCACACTAATCCTCTGAGGAGGTGTCAACAGTGTTAGCCACTATGATGCCCTTAAAAACTCAACTTGTTTTTGCAACTTGATGTTACGCAGAGTTTAGAGGCAACCTGATGTCATTCTGCTGAACACAACAAACTTAGGGGAGAAATCATTTCCACCATGAACAAGGAACAAAATGTGTTTGAATTTAACTTGACACTCCTCAGGATTCTCTGTTGGCAATCTCTTCCTCAAAAACAATGTAATTGTAATTGACATGAAAAACAAGAGAGGAATCCCAAACCTAGAGACTTTTAAATATCCAACCTTGACATCATGCTAGAAGCCAAGTAAGAAAACGTAAGAGTTTTGTTGAAATAAATTTCAGGTGAAGACTGAAAGAGATCTGGCACTGAAATGTCTGTCATGAGCACCTGTGTGGTTTACTTCAGAAGAAAGCACTGTTTCTGGTCATGATGAAAGGACCACCAGGGAACTCAAACAAAGCCCAGAGCTAAAGCACTCCAGGCCTGAGTAACCTTGGGTTTGTTTTTCCCTTTCTTCAGCTACATGTTTCCATTTAGAGACTCTCATGTTTCACAGACATGAAATAAGTAAACAAGTAACTAAAAAAAATATGCAACCTGAGTTTTTATTCAGCTCCCTTCAAACTGGTTCTCCATAATCAAACACAGCTGCAATACCATTAAGACACCAAGTTTCCTCCTAGGGTCCTTTTACCTTGGAAAAACTTCACAACCAGTACCACTGCACCTTACATACCATTTTCACTACAGTATCTTCTCATTTCCTCTCCTCCAACTGACCCACCGGAATCCCTCACTGAAGGAGGGAGATAAGTGACTGTGTAGAAACACACATAGTGAGACATATACTTCCAGAATCATAGAATCAACCAGGTTGGGAGAGACCTCCAAGCTCACCCAGCCCAACCTAGCAGCCAGCCCTAGTCAATCAACCAGACCATGGCACTAAGTGCCCCATTCAGGCTTTTCTTCACCACCTCCAGGGATGGTGACTCCACCACCTCCCTGGGCAACCCATTCCAATGCCAATCACTCTCTCTGGCAAGGACTTCCTCCTAACACCCAGTCTAGACCTCCCCTGGCACAATTTGAGACTGTGTCCCCTCATTCTGTTGCTGGTTGCCTGGGAGAAGAGACCAACACCACCTGGCTACAATCTCCTTTCAGGTAGTTGTAGACAGCAATGAGGTCACCCCTGAGCCTTCTCTTCTCCAGGCTAAACACTCCCAGCTCCCTCAGCCTCTCCTCACAAGTCTGTGCTCCAGGTACAATCTCAAGATACTATCTTGAGTGTGCTGTCTAGGGGTGTGAGAATTTGACACAAGACAGCACTAGTGGGTTTGCTGTACAGGATGCTGCATACAATAGACATCCACACTGGACTTGGTGTTGGCAGTTCTAGAGACCCGGGATATGATCACATATACCCCATGGGCTACTGGCAACCACTTGGAGCCATGGATAGTTGTTTCTAAGGAAGTTTTCTCATAGTAAATTAACAGAGACTCAAATTTGAGTCATATTTGGATTATTTGCAGCAGAACAGGTAGAGAAAACAGCAGAGAAAATAGAGAAAATAGCTGGGTCTTGAAGTCTGAAATGGTTCAGAAGCCAAATAAACAAAACCCTACAGAGCTTTAAGAGAGCATGTTTTCCTAAGACTGCAAATCTCTCTAAAGCCAAAACACTTGCTAAGTTGTCTGAGGCAAACACTAACCTACAGATATATGTATATGGAGAGAGCAGGCTGCTTGCTGAAGTGCCTTTGCTATTAATTCCCAGAAAGTGAAAAACCATGTTGTACAGAGGGAGGCCTTGCCTCACACCACACTAACAGCTGCAATTCCACGTAACCACTACGGTAGTGACAATGGTATCACTGGTTTTGCACATACTATGTCAGCAAGGGCAGATGTTCCTACAAAATTACAGTCACACAGTAATCATTAAATTAGAATTTTTTTTCAGAAGGCCAGAAAAACCTAAATTTCAATAATCATTCTGATTCAGTCTTCCTTGTTCAGTCTCCAGTCTTCTTTGAAAGTAATTTTGGTTGTATTAAAGTACTAAGAAAGTATTAAAAAGATGGATGAAGATAAAAACTTGTCAGACTGGACTTGGCTTTGAACACAATATATTTCACTGAAAATAACTTGGTCTTTTTTCAAAAGCTGGTTTGTCAAAATTTGAAGGTGATAGTTTTTCTTTTTCACTGCGAGAACATTTTCATGAGAGCTTTTGATCTAAAGAACTGCCAAAACTGCTAATAGAAAAAAAAAAAACCAACAAAAAAAACCCCTTAAAAAACCCCACCAAACAAACAACAACAAAAACCCAAAAAAAACCAAAACAAAAAAAACCCCAAACAAACAAACAAAAAAACACCCAAACACCAACCCAGGTATTTCATGATATGCAAAATTAATTCCTGACTAACATTTTGATTTTTGCAAGCAACCTTCTAGCTACACCACCGGTAACAAGTCAATCATCTATCATAAAGAGAAAGCCTTTCTGAAACCCTGTATGGCAGCCCCTCTAAAAAGAGCAAGACAGCATAATTTAAACAAATGACACTTGCATTTACAACCAACAGGAAAAGGTAAAAATAAAAGTGAAGGAAAGGAAAGAGATGTTTGGGGTGCAGGAGCACCAAGAAACTTCAGAAGACAGAAAAGGTAAAGAGGGAGATAGTTGGTTTAGAACAGTTTAAATGTCAAGCTTGAACATGATTTGAAAAACACACTAAGCATTTGTGAAAAGACCACCAAAACAGGAATGAGAAATGGAGTTAATGATGGTTAAACACTGAAACAGAGAGTGTTAAGAATTCATGTCAGAAGTGAAGCCCAGCTGAGATACATCAAGCACAGGAATTGCTTCAGCCTTACAGTTGATTTCACAGTCAGTCTCTGGGAGTAAAATATGAAAATTAAAATTAAAAAATGGCAGGCAATCATAAAATTAATGAGTTCATCAATCATCCATCCATAGGTTAATCGAATGTTGAGTAAGAGAGGCAGAAGCCACACTATGGCTCCAGTCTAAAGGACCTTCTGAGCGGAGCATGAACCTTCCACTCCAAATCCATCACTGTCCCTGACCTGATTCTGCAGACACACTTATTTCTCCTGACCTTGATTCATTAAGTCTGCTGTGATAAGTACAGTTCACATGACTAAGTGTGCCAGCTTCTTCAGAGACTACCTACCCTATGGACTTCAGCACACAAATCCCAGCTCCACCAGAGACGCAAAGTAGCATCTGCATCATATAGCATGGTGACGTGCAAACACTTCCATCTGGGGCCACAAACACTTCAGACAACATTTTCACGTGGTGCTGCTAGGCTTTTTTAAGCAACCCAAGAGAAAGTCTACTCCTTCCAACCTAAGACCTTGTGAATGCAGTTTGCTTATTTTGCAGCCCAGGTTGGCCTGGATATTTTCACACCAGATCACAATGCAAGCTGAGTTCACTGGAGCAGCTCTGTCTGAACTCTTGCAACAAACTCGTACACAAGTTCCCAGTTTCTCACATCTGAACAAGCCTTTCCTGAATACAAGCATCCAGAACATCAGTTGGTGAGCAATTGTTTATTTACCCTAGCCTGACTGAAGCTAGCATATGCAGCAGATCACGTATGCCTTTTGCAGGTGGTTTTTCAGTTGTTAATAACTACTACTCATAAGCCCTTCCCTTCATCTGTTTTTTTCCAAAGCAACTGGCAAGGTCCCAGATTATAGAAGTAAATACTTTTTTATTAGTCTATATGAGTGCAATCTCCCACTCTGAACTCGGGTTTTTTCACATGATTTAACCTACCCATGTCCTCCAGTATTTCCAGTGCCCTGCATGTATTGCAGTACTGTACGTATTGCCATCACTCACGACAACCCACAGGTTTTGTAACAAGTTTGCAAGGCCTCAGGAGTGAGGTTTGTCAAGGCTTGCTCTGCTTGAGCTTTCCTTTGCCTGTCCACAGCTTTGTCAAATTTGGTTTAGTCGGAAGAAGTAATTGTTTCCAATTGGCTAGCTAGCTATAACTAATTTGATTTGCATTTCATTGCCATTTTATGAAGTCACTCAGGTTTTACACTTCATAATAATAATTTACTATAGAGAAGTACAGGATAGATAGCAAAGGCCTAGAGAAGTGGTGATGTAGTGCAACATGGGATTCGTGCAGCGTGGGATGCAGTGTAGAGCGGTACGTGGATAAGAGTACAAGATGGGGCAGAGGCTTGACAACGAAGATCCCTACAGCTATGAACAACTCACCCACGGTCAGACAAAGAAATGCAGGTCTGGAGATGGACAGAACTGGATATAGGAGTAAGGATAAGTACACAGAAACAGTTTCCAACATGCTTAAAAGGTGCAATACATATCAAGTTGGAATGTAATATGGATCTGCAGACCAATGAAGAAAGAGGAATGTATAAAAGCATGTTATCAAAACTAGAAAATCAACCAAATATCTGATCTTAAAGTGAAGAAGAAGCCACCAACATGAACATTCTCCTGACTGAGGACCCTAGATGATGACATGTAATCATAAGCATCCCCAACACCAAAACCATAATCAAACCTTAGGGGCAAGGGAAGCTGGGGAATGGTCAGCATAACAATAAGAAAGGTAGATGAAGTTAAGAGTATGCATAACAAATTTTAACTGTGGTGGTAGTGGTATTGTTGTTATTATTATTATTACACCTGCAGAGACATTTTTCTTAATAATTACATCTACATTAACAACAGTTCTTGGATTTGATGGTTAAGATTTCAATTACATTAACAATAGAATGTTGATATTATGTAAACACATACGGTTCCTCTTTGTCCTTAAACAATATTTTTTGAGTATAACTATGACTCTCAGCTTCATCTTTTAGTACACTGTCACTTTCACCCCTGTCTTGGCTTAAGTGGAGCCAGCAAATAAGTACCACATGGCCACACACTCCTCCCCTGCTGATGGAATGCAAAGGAAAAAATATAACAAAAAGCTCATGGATCACGATGAGCACAAATCAGCTTTTAAATGCAGTAGTTTAAGAGAGCATATATAAACACATCCTGCATTTAATGAAACTTAACCTTTACCTCCATTTCTTAAACTATTCTCTTATTCACAATGTATTCTATTTTGCAGTCCATCTAAGGAGGATGAACATGCCTGCAGTTACCCAGACCTGTTTCTTTAGCCCTTCTTAAATATAATCTTTGCTATGACCCAGTTGTACAACAACAGGAAGTATCTGATGCATGCTTTAACAATCTTAATGAATCTGAAAAGTCAAGTGTCATTTTTTTACAGTATTAAGAGTTGGAAAGAGTTTTCTCTGTAAAATAGAAATTAAGAACATTTGTCTCCTAATAGTTTGATCTCTAACAGCTGCAGAAACCTCTGCTTCTTCAGGTCTTTCTCAATCACCATCTGGTGCACACACCTATGTTCTACCTGATCTCCCATACTGAAAACCACAGCAAATGCTCATGTGCTTTTGAAGCCAGAACTTTGTGAACTATAATCTCCTAACCATAAAACATTCCCTCTTTGCTCACACTTATACACACTTCCTTTGCTGTCTTTATCTTCAGGGCTAAGAAAAATGAACAAATAAACAAAACCCAACATAAGTAGATTTTCTTTGCATTTCCTTTGAAAATTACGTGTTTTGGTCAGTCTCAGCAATCTGCCACTTCTGGAACCAAGGTCCTAATTTTTTGGATGAGTAGTGAATGATTTCTGTAAATTCCTAAGGTCATGATAGCACTTTAGTGGATTCCCCCCATTATAGAATCATAGAATGGCAAGGTCGGAAGGGACCACAAGGATCATTTAGTTCCAATCCCCTGCCATAGGCAGGGACACCTTGCACTAGTACAGGTTACTCAAGGCCTCATCCAATCTGGCCTTGAACACATCCAGGGAGGGAGCATCCACAACCTCCCTGGGCAACCTGTTCCAGTGCCTCACTACCCTCACTGGAAAGAACTTCCTCCTAACATCCAGTCTAAATCTCCCCTCTGCCAGTTTAAACCCATTGCCCCTTGTCCTGTCATTGCAGGACCTTGTAAATAATCCTTCCCCAGCCTTCCTGTAGGCCCCCTTCAGATACTGGAAGGCTACTATCAGGTCCCCTCGAAGCCTTCTCTTCTCCAGGCTGCAGAGCCCCAACTCTCTCAGCCTGTCCTCATAGGAGAGCTGCTGCAGCCCTCTGATCATCTGTGTGGCCCTCCTCTGGACCCGCTCCAACACTTCCATGTCCTTCCTGTGCTGAGGGTTCCAGAACTGCACACAGTACTCCAGGTGGGGTCTGACGAGAGCAGAGTAAAGGGGCAGAATCCCCTCCCTTGCCCTGCTGGCCACGCTTCTCTTGATGCAGCCTAGGACTCGGTTGGCTGTCTGGGCTGCATGTGCACACTGCAGGCTCATGTTGAGCTTTTCATCAACCCAGACTCCAAGGTCCTTTTCCTCAGGGCTGCTCTGCAGCCATTCACCACCCAGCCTGTATTTGTGCTTGGGATTGTGCCTACCCAGGTGCAGGACCTTACACTTGGCCTTATTGAATCTCATGAGATTTCAAATTCCTCCCTACAGGTTTTATTTTACTTTGACACTTCCTTTACCTCCTTGTTTGAGATGAGTATTCTCTTGCAATACATTCACAAAATTTGGGAGTTGCATCAACAACACCAAACAGTGCACACCATTTGTCTGAGTCTGTGTCAACAAGTTAGTTCAAAGCACTGTATATAAGCTCCAAAACCTACTGAAAAACAGCCAGAGGACCATGTCTGTGTAGCTGGTCAGTCTAGCACCTCAGTACCAGCTTCCAGGTCCCCATTCCAACATGCATGACACAGTGCAGCTGGGAGGTTGCTCTGTCTGGCAAAATGGTAAATAAATGGAAAGTTTAAACTAACAGGCGCTGCTCCACTTTTCTTTTTTCTACCTCTCTTTTCCTTTCACATTATGGGAAGACAGGGGCCACTTCCAGCAATGCTCTCCCTCCATGCAAGACAGGGGAAGATTGCAAACAGCAGCCAGTAGGGAAGAGGGAATTGCATCCCAGGTGATATGGCCATAGTAGAAGGAGCTGGGCAAGCAGCAATTTATTCAGCAGTAGTGTGTCAAATCTTAAAAAGAATTAAACTGGGTAGAATTATCTGTTTGCTGCTACTGATGCACCAGGGAGAAGTAAGAAAACTCTAGAAGGCTGATATTATACTTGGCAAACTTTATTTTTTTAAACTAGCACTTACGCCCAGCTACAGTAGAGAGTACCTATAATAACCAGCCAGAAGCAAGCAGTTAGCTGAACTGGAGAAGGAATCACAGCATGACCCTTCTGATAAACCCAAGACAAACACTTCACTTAAATTGCAGTCTGCAGCTCAGTGACTATATTTTTCATTAAATAATCAAGTTTATGTTCTCTCTTCAACACGGACATCATTAAGGGTCAGAAAAATGAGCATTGAGACCAGCAAGTTATGCCAATGCCATAAATATAAGCAGCTCAACAGGAGTTTCATGACTGAAGAAAATTATTTAGAACATAAACAACGAAAAGTCAAAACCAATGATCAATTAACATGGCTGGTCTTACTTTGTTGAAGCAAATAAGCCAAAGCAATTAGTTAAGTTATGGCTAGCAATTTCCTTAGCCTTTGATATTTGCATAGTTGATTGCATATTTGTCTCTCACATCAGGCTAAGACAAACACACATGCTGTGGACATTTTATATTTCTAGCTCCCCTAAATGAATAGTTGAAGTTGATAACAGATGTCCCTGGGTACATGAATTCTGCCTTTTAGCTATAAGCATAATTTAGACTGACTTGAGACTCAAGAAAATGGCCAGTCCACATAGATACAGGCAGAACATCTCTTCCATTTTTTCCCAAAATCTTATGCCAAAATTAAATGTTATTGTGTTAATTAATTAATTATGTATTAATTAATTAAAAATTAAAATTTAAGAATGCCAGGAGGCCTGCATGGATGGATAGAGA
>VWZE01016341.1:1174136-1186972 GCA_013396675.1 Eubucco bourcierii | reverse complement strand
TAAAATATTCCAATTAGCCTCAAACCAGCACAGGGCCCCATCCCTGGAGGTGTTCAAAGTGAGGCTTGGCAGACCTCTGGGAAGCCTGATCTAGTTGAGATCCCTGTTTACTGCAGAGTGGGTTCAACTAGATGGCCTTTGGAGGTTGTTTCCAGCACAGACCATTTTATGATTCTATTTAAATGAGAATACAAGCTTCTAAGCACTGTCTTCCAGCTGAAACTACTATTGAGTTTTACTCAGTGTATGGACAATTTCTACACATTAGGGGAACTCATGTTGTTACCTGAAGACACAAGCCTTAGTAAATGATCCCTGCTAAATAAAGAGGTAACATATGTGGGTTTGTGACAGGTTTCTATCTCTCTTGAACTTTGCCTGCACTAGTTCATACTGTAGAAAAATCACAAAATCTGTTTGTGAGGCAGATGAAATGGAAATAAATGTCTGTGCAGTGGATGTGGTTGTTAGACCAACCATGCCATAGAATTGCTCTGATGAGAATCAGAGTGGTTTAGTTAAACCCTTGTGTTACTAATTTTTTTCTTTAATTCCCTTAGAGTCACTAGTTTATTTCTGACATTGACTGTTGTTAGCAACCATTCATCCAAGTGACAAAAGCTGAAAAGACGAACCAGTGTTAAGTCAAAACCATTGAGCTAGAAGTTAGTGAACAACACTAACTGGAGGCTGAAGTAAAATTAGTCTAGTTGACTATGGTGCTTTGAAAAATATTTTTCAATCCAAAATAAGCTTTCACTTTTGTCTTCTATAATATGTTCAGTCTATAAAACTAAAATGTTTCATAATAGTTGTACTAAATTTTAGTTGAGTTTATCAGAGTACTGACCAAATAAGTATGGTCTAAAGATACTGATATGTATTGACTTTTGTCCTGCAACTCCACATCACAACTTCTTCCCCCATTTTGTCTTACACTGAAATTCTTTTTTATTACTTTTTATTTTTCTAGCAACAATTACAAACTCAGACACAAAAGTCAATGCATTTCTGAGCTTGACTGGCTGTGGAACACAAATCCAAATGTGGGAAAAACTATGTATATGAGCTTTTTGTCTTTTAAAGGGTCCTGTGCTTTTAGAAAATGAATTAATGCACAGGGTTAAGTGCTCTTGTAACAACACAGCATCAAGGTCATCATCACCATGTCAAGGGTAACATTTTTATGCTCAGTTAAACCTTTGATACAATATTGAAGCTACACAGGCAGGTCTGTTTGAATACACGTCTCCACCAATAGATTCGAATAGTAGGCTTATGCTATGACCATTGAATTCTGTGCTCATCAGTTTAAGTATGATTTTATATGAAAGCTGTTTAATTTTGGTGGTCAGTTTTTATCAGGTTTTTTTCTGATTTAGTTGTGGTTTCTTCTCTGCTACCTAATGCACTCCTATGAAATGTGTAATTTATTGCATTAAGTTAAACTTGAACTGAGTTTTGAAGCCAATCCATATTTTCTAGTCGTAGGATTCTCTCTAGGTGAGCTGATAGATACTACACTGTTAGAACAGTATACTAGTAAAATGTTCTAGAATATGGCCATTTCTATCAGTGTTGCTTATTCTTTATACAGAATCATAGAATGGTAAGGTTGGAAGGGACCTCAAGGATCATCTAGTTCCAACCCCCTGCCATAGGCAGGGACACCTCCCACTAGTACAGCTCACTTAAGGCCTCATCCAATCTGGCCTTGAACACCTCCAGGGAGGGAGCAGCCACAACCTCCCTGGGCAACCTGTTCCAGTGCCTCACCACCCTCACTGCAAACAACTTCCTCCTAACATCTAGCCTAAATCTCCCCTCTGCCGGTTCAAACCCATTGCCCCTTGTCCTGTCATTACAAGACCTTGTAAATAGTCCCTCCCCAGCCTTCCTGTAGGCCCCCTTCAGATACTGGAAGGCTACTGTAACGTCCCTTTGAAGCCTTCTCTTCTCCAGGCTGCAGAGCCCCAACTCTCATAGCCTGTCATCATAGGAGAACTGCTGCAGCCCTGTGATCATAAGAACCAAACACTGGGAATGGCCTTTAGTTCTCCACCAAAGTCACATGTAAAATCTCCAGTTGATGCAAAGATTTCACTCTCCAACCATGAAGAATATGCATCTTCCAAACTCAGAGATTTTTAAAATCAAGTAGAAGTTGTTTATATCATGAATACATGTTTTTAGTCAAGCTAGAGAAAAATATTAAGCTATTTGGTGTGGGGGGGTTGACCTTGACTTAACTAGGAAAATCATATTCATTATATTTAGGAAAGGTAATAAATTGATTGAAAGACTTAGACTGTGTCATTCATCTTACATCATGACTTTAACAGTTAGGCTACGATTCTAATAAAAAAAAGTCACTTTGGATTTTAAATCTATTTTTATCACTCAGAACATCTTATCTGTCAATATTTGATTAGAGGTCCCTGCTGCTTGAGATAGCTTTTTTCTGTCTGACAGATAATCTGAAGCTCTGAGACCATCGATTGATGCTTCATCTCCAAGAGGGGGGGAAAAAAAAAAAAAGAACCAGCAAGAGCGCGGAGATAATTTTGGAATACACTTCAACTGTGGCTTCTGCCATGACCCCAACAGAAAGGCTGATTCTTCCTGTCTTATCACTGCAAAGACAGGCTACTTCTGTATTGATTTAGACAGAGAAGTTCAAATAACTTCCAACTTGATTATTTCTTCATAACATCTCATCTGAGTTTAAAGGGAAATTAGCCTTTTTTTTTGTTTCTCCTCAGTACTTTTCAGCCTCACATTACATGTACCATAAGAAATGTTCTGTTCATCACTATCTTTGAGATGATGGCTTCATTACAATACACTAACTGTCCTGAAGAAGAAAAAGAAACTAAAATATCAGTATAAGATACATGTAATATCAGGAACAAATGCATCAATTGTTGGAAATCCTGAAAGGTTTTTTTTACACCTAGCTGCTATGGTGACAAGTGCTTGTTTAGAACGTCTTTTGAGAAATTGAACACTATTTCTTGATACCTATAAGAAGAAAACATTACATTTCATGTTTATCTAATGTTTTCACAAATCTGTCTTTGATAGTGTGATGGTTTGGGAGTTATCTNTATATATATACACACAATACACACAGATATTTACAGACATATACAAGTTAAATGTAATACAGAAACCCAAGGCAATCAGACTGCCCAGGAGTCTCCTGCCCCAAACTTCCTCCCCCCTTCCCACTCTTTCCCTCCCCTCAGAAATATCCAGATCAATCCCCATATATCTCACATGATAAACCTGTGGAGATCTGAGGTGAGATGTCAAAAAGACAAGGAGGAGGTTACAGGAAAAAGGTTACATCAGGTTAAAGAGTTAAGGCAGATGCAGCCACACAGACCACCAGAGAGAAAGAGGACAACTGTGAACTGAGAAGTTTGGATTGAGATGAGGCCTTGAGTAACCTGTACTAGTGGGAGGTGTCCCTGCCTATGGCAGGGGGTTGGAACTAGATGATCCTTGAGGTCCCTTCCAACCTTACCATTCTATGATTCTATGATTCTATGATAAGTGTGTTAGAAGTGAGTGTCTTATATTTTGACTAGTCTGTTCTCTCAACAGAAGAATGAGTGATACAGGTCGCTGTTATTTTTCTTTCTTCTCACAGCTAAACATTTAATTTCTCTCAGTAAAATATTCCACTTAGCCTCAAACCAGCACAGATAGTATGCAACACAAGCATATTTTCCCCACATAGCAATTAGGAGTGCTGAAGATCGGGCATTTACTTGTACTTATGATATATATCATAAGTACAGGGGTAGATTTCTACCTTTAGTTAACCAAGTGCTGGTTTTAGTTTAAATGCATGTCTTGCATGTATCACTCTTCCTATCGTGAGTTCTTCCTTCTACTGAGGTCCCTGTATCCTGAACAACATAAATTCAGAGCCTATCAGGCAGAAATGTATTAGCTGACTATGCAAAAGATGTGCACATTCTGTAACTTTGTATTCACATCACCATATTGAAATTTGACAGTATTCTAGGAATGAAGGTAGTTTTTATGTCAGATGGAGAAGTGTCAGTGAAATGATAAAGGGAAGATGAGATTTTGCTATGCTTGGGAAGATTTCACATAGGCACAGAAAGGCAATGCATTCCAAATAACAGCTTAGCTTTATTGGCAAGACTGGTTAACAGTTGTTGGTTTTAACCAAGCTTCATGTTGAGTCTGAAGATCTTTGAAGCTTTTAAAGCTCAAAGCAATGAACAAGAAGAATGATCCTGCTCATATTCTTTAACGGCAGTCTGTATTTCGATTTACTTTAGGGGAAGAAAACATATTTAATTTACTTTAATCACTGCAGGAATGAAAATGTAATTTTAAACGACATATTGAATCTGCTACATATTTAACTCCTAGCAACCATGACTATAAGTAGTATTAGGTAACAAAGTTAAGAAATTTTCCATGTAAGTCTTTTATATATTAAAATATGGATGAATAAGCAGCAGATAAATAACGATGAAAGATATCTAGTTATTACGCTCTGGAGAGCAGGCAGAGGAATTAAAGTCACTTCTCTTTCCATATACTACAAAATCCTGTCCTAAAAGAAAGACAGTTGGATTGGGTTATTTTTCCATTTGTTTGTTCAGTGCTGTGTCATGCACAGGCAAGCACTGGTTGTCAGGTGCAGGAACATCTAGATTGTTAATCGTTGATCCCACCTTACAATCATAAAGATGTTCAGGTTAGTTGGGTTTTAGGGGTTTTTATAAGGTGCCTTTTGTTGTCGTTGTTAGTTGTTGGTTAGGTTTGGGGTTTGGTTTTGTGTTGGTTTTTTGTTTGTTTCTTTTCCTGAAGAGATTCAAAGGCCTAAAATGGGATTAGATTGAATAGATGAATTTGTGAATCTCTTTTTACTTTTCTCTAATCCCATTTGCATTGTGTCAGCCCATTCCAAGTTCAGAATTTCCAACAATGACTTTCCTTGCTTTTCTGTGGTAAATATCCATGCTTTGTTTTAAAAATATTTATCTCCAAATAGCCTTGCAAGATAAGAATGTGATATACTGTCATACATGGAAATTAAGGTCAAAATATCACTGAGTTTTGCTGACCAACTGGTCAACCCATGACCTGCTTTCCAGGCTGTTTAACATTAAAAATAGCTCAAATGGTGCAGTAGGTAAATGCAAAGCTCCTGCTGACTTCTGTTGCAGATGTTACAATTCAGTATGTCTGTATATCAGGATCATATGTCAGATATAAGGTGACCATTAATTATGTGTCTATATTTAATGGTCAGCCAGGAAAAGTCCATTTTAAATGATTTTTCACTGATACACAGAAATTGGATAACTAAGAATATGATTTAATTCTATGGGTTTTCATTCAGCTACTTTAATTGAGAGACTGTTTTTGTCTTGTTGCTATAATCCCAGGATTGTTCTACAGAAGCTGAAGTTGAGGAAGGGAGAAAGAAGGCATAATTGACACTGAGGAGATGGGCTCTTATTATCAGTGTTAATAAGCAGACTTGGATTCAGTCCATCATCAGTAAATTTGCAGATGACACCAAGTTAGGAGCAGATGTCAATCTGTTGGAGGGTAGGATGGCTCTGCAGAGGGACCTGGACAAGTTGGATGGGTGGGCAGAGGCCAATGGGATGAGATTTAACAAGACTAAGTGCAGGGTTCTACACTTTGGCCACAACAATCCCAAGCAGCACTACAGGCTGGGGACAGAGTGGCTGAAGAGTAGCCAGGCAGAAAGGGACCTGTGGGTACTGGTAGATAGTAGCTGAACATGAGCCAGCAGTGTGCCCAGGTGGCCAGGAGAGCAAACGGCATCCTGGCCTGTATCAGGAACAGCGTGGCCAGTAGGACAAGGGAGGTTATTCTGCCCCTGTACTCAGCACTGGTCAGGCCACACCTTGAGTACTGTGTCCAGTTTTGGGCCCTTCAATTCAAGAGAAATGTTGAGCTACTGGGACGTGTCCAGAGAAGCGCAACAAAACTGGTGAGGGGCCTGGAGCACAGCCCTGTGAGGAGAGGATGAGGGAGCTGAGGTTGTTCAGCCTGGAAAAGAGGAGGCTCAGGGGAGACCTAATTGCTCTCTACAACTACCTGAAAGGAGGGTGTAGCCAGGTGGGGGTCCGTCTCTTCTCCCAAGCAACCAGCAACAGAACAAGGGGACGCAGTCTCAAGTTGTGCTAGGCAAGGTATATGCTGGATTTTAGGAGAAAGTTCTTCACAGAGAGAGTGATTTGCCATTGGAATGGGCTGCCCAGGATGGTGGTGGAATCATCATCCCTGGAGATGTTCAAGCAAAGACTGGATGGGGCACTTAGTGCCATGGTCTAGTTGATTGACTAGGGCTGGGTGCTAGGTTGGACTGGATGATCTTGGAGGTCTTTTCCAACCTGGTTGGTTCTATGATTGTCCCCATATGTTGTCAAGAAAATAACTGGTAGCTTCAGTCTGAAGCATTCCTAGTACAAATTAAATTTATTTGTTACAGTAAAGCTACCTTTTCTAAGCACATAAAGATTGTATTTTTAAAAGCAGACAACTGGAGCAGACTTCCACAGGCATGACTAGCTCATGTTTCCTATAAAAAGAAACTTTTAAAGGAAATGTCTATCAGGAAAGCTTCAAGATTTAGCTTCCAGGAAGAATAGGCAGCTAGGAGTGTAGTACTTCTATATTTATATCAGTCAATCTTTCAAGAAATTATATTCTGATACTTTATGCTTTTGGAAGACTGTTTTCTTATTTATTTTTTTTTTAAAATATCTTGATATCTCTTAGAACTTCTCAGAGACATGCAAAGCTTCCTTATTTTTGTTTATTGAATCATGTTTTAAGGTTTAATAAGGCATATATCTTTTATTAAAAAAAATCCCAGAAAAGCATATTATTTATAATTATATTCTCCCATGTCTTATTATCTACATAATGCTGCTTTTCTTTTGCACAGTAGATAACCATGGAGATTAGTAAGGCTGCTGAAGCTGTAAGTCTCTGCATTGCTCATAATGCCACCTTCTTTTACTATTTGTGCTTCCCTAAACCCAAACTCATCCCTTCGTATACTTCTTTAGCTACGTAGAAGGAATTTAAAAAATACTTTCCTTCCCATAGATAAGAACAGACCGTTTTGGAAAAATCAGAGGCTTGGACCTTTCTAGAAATATCTTGCTGTGCTTAAAGTAACAGTCCTCAGGACTTTCCCTGGACAACTAAATACTAGAAACCATGAAACTATATTGAATATCAAAGAGCTAAAATAAGGATATTGAAACAAATGAAGATGTAGACCCTCACGTTTATTACTTTCTGTTGATTTAAAATGAGAAATAAATTTATTTCCTTATTTTAAAACTGATTAAACCATAAATGCTCTGTATTATATCATTGCATAGAAGATTCTGGGGGGTTTTGAGTAAGTATAATCATTCTTTTGTTTTTTGCTTGGATGTTTGAATGTTTGACAGAATGTGAGTAAATGGTTAAGAAAGTAAATCGAACTACTTGGGCTTTGGTCATTCCCCATTCCTTGTTGTATTTTCCAGGGATTGGAGTTCAGTTTCCATATCTCTGAATGAGAGGATCTTAGTTCAGACATTTTAAAACTTATTACTTCAGAAGAGGAAACTTGGGTTGAACTACTTGAATTACTGTGTAGATTATATAATCTAAATCTAAATCTATTACTTCAGTCTTATTTGAACACTCAGGATCAGGAACAGCTTTCTGCTGGATCTAGTGCTGAACTGAACATCACCACGAATACTCATGCATCTCATGAGACAAATGGATGTTTCACAGTAAAATAAATAGAAGTTGTTTGGAAAACACACTGTTAAATCTTCTATCTTGCTTAAACGAAAAGCATTTTTCTTACATGTTAATCTAATAGAATGCCACTAGTTAAAGATCTCTGGTTTTATATCTTAGTGTTTAGTAACAAAAAGGGATTTAAAATTTCAAGACCTTTTGGAAAATTATATAATGAAAAGTACAAAGGAAAACTAATAATTTAGTTAGAACTGTTCCTAGACATGCCAATGCTTTTACAAGTAAAAGGGTTTATAGCAACACGTACAAAAGAAATTCAGTGATATTTTTTCTGGTAGTATCTGACGAAGCTCATTTTAAATTTCACTGAATTTCCTTTACAGCATGTAGTTGTCAGCTAAAACCAATTTATTTATTCATTTTAGTATGTCTGGTTTTAATTTTTGTCTTTACCAATTTTCTTTTTAGTTTCCATACTTGACCTTCAAGATGACATTTTCCTTTCTGTATTAGGTATAAGACCAGGCAACGCATTTCAAACAAAATCAATGAATCACAGAATTGGAGACATGCTAAGACTGCTCAAGAAATATTCGTATTTGGTTCCAAGATTTGCAGATAAATATCTTTTAAGTTTGGAAAAAGTAATATATATTATTCACTATTGCTACTTTTGTGCCAGCAAGATGGAGGTTGCTCCAAAAAAGATTTACTACCTACATCAGTTCTTAGTTACAGAAAATGTTGTATTTCTATTGTTTAAGTTGTTTTAAGGGTAATGTGAGTAGCATCTTTTTCAAAACATGCCTGGGCAAATTTTAGAAATCAATAGTAACATTTTTGCATTTGAAAGTAACGAGATGCAATGCCAATGCTGCAGTGGAAAGATGACAAAGGTGTACAGTAGGATTAGATCAATGACTAGTATTTTTTATTCATGAGCTTCAATATTTCCTTTGTTCTGGCTAATCCACTCAGTGTCATTTTTGACTCCTCTCTGTTCTCTTCTGCAGCTCAGTAAGCCTTCTTTCCATTTTATCATCAAAATCCATCCTTTCTTCCTTTCTATTCATATCCCTGGGGACAATTTGTCCCTTATTCTTTTGTATCTGAAATTCGAATACTTGATATGTCGTCTTCTCCAACACTTAATCTCTTTCTGTTCATTCAGCTCTGGGTTTTTTGTCTTTGTATCTCTTACAGAATCAAATTCAAGCCCTTTGCCACATTTTTTTAAAATAAAGGGTCTCACCTCACATGTCTAAGCTAATAAGCACCTCTTGTCCTTTATCTTCTCTTGCTTCACATTATTGGTTTATTTTTCATTGCTACTTTCCCTGTTTCCTGTAACATGAATCGTCATTCCATGGCATTCTCTTTTAACAAAGCCTTTCTAAAAATACTTGCTTTGAGAAAATGCCTTGCTGCTTTTGTTTCCAAAACTTCCACTTCCTATATTTCTATTGCTGCAACAGAGATCTCTGAAAGATAGTAATTATTATTAGCAGTGATATTGATAAGTTAGCATGCTAAAATGAAGAGTAAGTGATGTGACAAAAGAGCGACTGAACTGCTAACATGAGTTCAGATTCTCTGACCTGTTTTGGTTGTTTTCCCTGACCTGCTACATTAGTTTTACAGCTTCAGCTGTTTTAGATGTAATGATTTACAAAACAGAACATCAGCTGCCAAAAAAATGACAGAGAGAAATTACTAATGTTGCTTTTCAGTTGGGAGATTTCCTTTTTTTTTTTTTTCCTTCCTTATACTTTACTCTTTCAGGCATGAATTATTATAGACTATATTAAAGGAATATGCTCTTGGTCTCTAGATTTTCACCAGTGTTGAGGGCTGACAGTAAAAAACTCTGATCTGAAACAAAGCTTAAACGATCCTTCTAGCCAAAAGAGCTAATAAAGGGAACAGGAGAAATCTAATGAATGAAATTGCTCCCATCTCCACCCTTGAAACGGCTAGTCTTAAATATGGTGTTCTATGCAAACATCAGTACTCATGCCAGGGAAAACTGTATTAATAGTGCTTTAAAAATAATTATTTCTTAGCATAGATTTGGGATTTTTTGTTTTTCTATCATGGTCCTTTTAAAAGAGAAAATGAAGATTCAGTAACTTTCTACTATGAGTCGAGTGGAAGAAATTACTCTATCTCTACTCCAGTTGTAATTATTTTACCTGATATAGTAATAAAGAAAAATGTATCAAAGATATTTTGATCATTAGTTCCTGGATCTATAAATGTAATTATGTTTCTGAGATCTTTATTTTATAGGATTAGCACATTAAATTTAATTCCAAACAGGACTCTAGGACACTTTTGTCAATTGGTCAATTTATGGTTCACCTTAAAACTTTGTTTGTAAATACACAAAGTGTTGAATGACCACAGTAAAGAATTTCTTTTTCATTAAAAATGCAACTCAGCAGCTTTGTGATAAATGGTGACATTATGGATATGCCAATCCCTTCTGGAAAATTGAAGCGAATCTAGGCTTTGCCAAGAATTTGTCATGCCACCCAAAATGTTTAATCAGGGATGCTGTGACATTCGATGCTGCTTGTATAAATATGTCAGCCTAATTTTTATTAAAGCTCTTCAAAATGAAACAGAATCTGCTTCTGGGGGGGAGAAAAAAAAAAAAAAGTCTGAACCAGGCTAATACTGTTAATCTGTTTCTCACTGGATGTGATATAAATAATCTGAAATTAACTACGATTCTTACTTCACTGAGCACGAACATTCCCAGTAAAAGTTTTGAATTGGAATAGAACTTGGAGGAGTTCCGTGTCAAACTAATGATCATCAAGTAAGGCTCAAAAAGCATTAGCAATCATCTTCTGCCTTGGGTGAGAGCAGGGAATAGATGTCATTCAGCCATCTGAACAGATTTTTAGTGATAAAATCGGTTCTTCAGAAAACCAAAAACACCTAGTGGGACTTTCCTGTGACTTCTCCATCGATTGATTCTACTCTGATCATGGAATTCTATTCTGATCATTGGATTTCAGATAAGGGCCCAAGAAACCAAGAAGAATCATTATTAATCTCTTAATGCTGTTAATACTATTAATCTGTTAAAAGAGCTATAGAATTCAGTAGTTCCAGTCCTGAAAAGCTTTGCTTATACATTACATATATACTTATCTCTTTTGTTTTGCATATAGTGTAACTTTGTTTAGCGAGACTAACCATGTAATTTAGAATTTAGCAGAACGAAGGTTTATGTACATGAGTTGAACTTCACAAGGTGTAAGGTATTTTTACATTAGTATATCTAGTATGATATGCCTAGTGGCATTTTTTCAGATTGCTTCTCATATACATTTCATCTGCTATTTATCCCCCACTCCGGTATTAAAGTAACAAAGTAATTAGGTTCTGTTCTGTTATCAACAAGTGAGAAATGTTTTACTATTGCCAGCTCATCCAAGATTTAATTCCCAGTGCCTGTCAGAAATTAGTGAGTCTCATCATAGCTTCAAAATTGTTGATTTGTTCTGGCATAAGATATTGTGACATGCAGGGGGTGGAGAGATGAGGGCAGTGCTCTAAACAAGAAACATTCTCCAAAGGACAGACAAGGTAGAGCCATATGCACAAAGGAAAGAGACAGTGCTGGTCAGTGTAATAAGCAGTGACTTAGCTGCGTATACTCTAAATCTTCTGAAATTTTACAGAAAGCTTGTTACTGAAGAATAAAAGGATATTTTGGTGAAAACAAAGTTTTAAAAAGAGGGAGTTTTTATACAACCAAATCTTCCAGTCAAACTGGAAAGAGGAAGGGGATTTTCTTACAACTGTTTTTCTCCCAGTGTTTTTCAGTAAGGCGTAGCCTATTCTTTTTTTATTTTGTTTTGTGTTGACAAAATAATAAAGTAAAACTACAATAACTTGACCAGCTCTGAATTGTAAAGCTCGTGACACACTCTTACTTAACCCATGATTGGTATAATTGCCAGCATTCTTTACTACCTTGACAGTGGGTATAGCCAGATGTAGTGGAGGGGTAATTAATTACTGCAAGAGGATATTTTAAAAATATGAATATAGTTTATTAATATTAAATATGCAGAACTCTTGTCACCCCAATCACCAATCTAATAATAATTAATAATAATAGGTTCTTTGCATTATTTATTGCAGCTATATGCAGGTTATAACAGGATCTAGGAATAACTAGTAAATATATACATTAATTGAACTCGATTGAACTGGAAGAGAAGGCTTTGCAGTTAGTGAACCACTTGTGGCCAGTACACTGCTTGCTCACTAGATAGACACAAGGAGCTCCTTTCTGCTTATGGCAGAAGGCAGTTAATGATTACAAGAGGCTTTTGTTATTTACTCACAAAATATTATCTGATAGTAGCAAAAGCTCGTGGTGGGGTTGCTGTTGGCAGCCGTTAGAGGCTTTGGAGTTTCCCCAGGCTTCTGAGTGCTGGGGAAAGGAGGCAGACAATCTCTGACCTGGTCCTGACTCTCTGGATGATCTGTGTTATCTCCAGGGCTTCCCTCTGGGCAGGAGGCTTCCACGTGCAGGTAGATGTCTTGCAGTGTGCAGTCTTGGCACAGATTGAGCAGATATAATAGTGGAGCACAGGTTTAATAGCAGACACACCCAGCAACATCAGTCCCCAGCTTGGTGTCATCTGCAAATTTGCTGGTGACTGACTCGATGCCCTCGTCCAGATCATCAATGAAGATGTTAAAGAGGATGGGGCCCAGTACTGATCCCTGGGGGACACTGCTAGTGCCCAGCCTCCAGGTGGATGTGGCACCATTCACCACCACTCTCTGGGCTCAGCCCCCCAGACAGTTCCTAACCCAGCGCAGACTGTTGGCAGCCAAGCACAAACTGACAGCTTAGCCAGCAGTTTGCTGTGGGGGGCAGTGTCAAAGCCCCTGCTGAAGTCCAGGTAGACCACATCCACAGGTCTCCCCACATTCACCAGACAGGTCACCTGATCATAGAGGGAGATCAGGTTGGAGAGGCAGGATCTGCCCTTCCTAAATCCATGTTG
>VWZE01016341.1:1138504-1174131 GCA_013396675.1 Eubucco bourcierii | reverse complement strand
AGGCTTGGCCAGCTCATCTGCCAGCTCTCTCAGCACCCTAGGATGGATCCCATCTGGTCCCATGGACTTGCGGGTGTCCAAGTGACTCAGCAGGTCCTGAACTAATTCCTCATGGATTTCCAGGGCAACACACCGCTCCCCGACCGCATCACCCAGCTCAAGAGGCCACTTGTCCTGAACTGCTCCCTCCTCACTGTTGAAAATTGAGGCAAAGAAGGTATTCAGGACCTCAGCCTTTTCCTCATCTTCAGTTATGGTGTTCTTTGGCATGATACAAGCTAAAATCCAATATTAGATTCAAAAGTACAGATTATGCTTTAGAAAAGTCATTGGGTCATCTAGAACTTTCATGACTACTGTACATCCAAGGTTTTTTTTTTGAGAAAATTGATGCTTAGCTGTTGCTACAAACATTCTGTGGTTTAAGGTAAAGAAAATTCCTGTCATTCCCTATATCCGTGGTTCTGCAAGAATTATATGATAAAGATATTGTTATAAATGTATTGAGTATAAATATAATGTGGTTTTGTAGTGTGTATGGAAAATGAAATGAAATGGAGTAATCAGACCTGTAGAACATGAGATATTTCCGTCATTACAGAGAAAAAATTTTGCATAGTAAGGAGGATCCCTAAGAGAGAGAGAAAAGTTTTTCCTGTATAAAGCCTCATGAGATACTACCTTTCATGTCTGGTAGATGGATCTTTACTCTTCTGTACTCAGCCATCATTATTCTGTTATCAGGAAGTAGTTGCTATACCCAGGAATCTACTGAAATACTGCATTAACCCAAAGAGAGAGCAGTTAAAGATGGGGAAAATAAATCTAATCTTCAGATCTTAATATTCCTTTTGTCATGTGACTGAAGTCCTGAACTTAATCACAACTGCATTCTTTCTCTATGTTTGAAACAATATTTTCCTGGGAATTGTGCTATGACAATTCCATAAAGCAGCAGCCTACTTATTTGTTCTTCCTCCCTCTCCTCTCTCCACCTCTCTTTGCCCACCCCCCCCTTAAAATTCCCTCCTTTTAAGTTACCCTGACATTGGGTTTAATCAGGCCTTCATGCTAATTCATGACTAGATGAAGGATGAGGATGCTTTAATGTCGCTCCTGAGGGTATTATACCGTTACGTGGGTTTGGCCTTATTGGAAGAAAGTGTTATTCATCTAGATACTTCTTTCTGCCTTTATAGCACTTCTAATTTTCTGTTTCTCTGTGTTTATATGTAAATACTGTAATTGTGGAACTTACACATATTTCCAGGCAAAGCTGAAGAGGCAGTCATGTGAGTCATATGGGCTCTTTGGGGAACAGTGAAGAAACTTGACTATGGGCAAAATAACATTGATTTAGTATCCAGCTCTATCTTGTTTAGTGCACTTGAAATATTTAGGTTGCATTGACAGTAATGCTCCATTTGGGCATTGCTTGGCCTTTGTTGACCAGTTAGGAAGAGGAGAAAAAAAAAATGCAGGCTGACATTAAACCATCTGTTTGCTGTCTGAAGGCAGCTACCTTCCAGACATTTTGGCACAAAGAATAATTCTGGATACAAAAATCTTCCCACTAAAATTGTGTGGAATAACAGGGCTACAAAGGGATTTCTGAAAAAAAAAAAACAAACAATCAAAAACACACCAATGAGAAATTAGATAGAAATATATAGAAAAGTATATTTGATATTAAAACTCCCTATGATCAGTGTGTTTAGCAACTCACGAGAAGTAGCACTTATGTTTTATATATTATAGAAGAGAAGGAACATCAGGACCATAAAATATAGAAATGACTGGGGGAAAAAAGATCTGTTGCTGTAGTGCACAAAGCAGTGTTTATAATCTAGGATGCAACAGCAAACAACTGGACAGCCCTTTTAATCATACTAAAGACTATATGATGATACACCGAGGCCACAGTGTTCCCTAGTTACTCCAGCAGTGTGGTGAAGTCACATTGACTATTCGTATCTCAGCAGTAAAAGTGAGGAAAACATGGTTGGATCTTGTAGAGGCAAGTCATCCATAACCTTAATGCACGGAAAAGGAAAAAGAGATGACAAAAGCTGTGAAGTCTTCAAAGTTACCTAAAGTGCCCTTTATCACAGTATGATTTCTAGTCTCAAACTATTACTTGATTGATATGTCAGAGAAAGCATTTTATTCTGTAATCCTATGAAGCATTATTTAGTTTGTAATTAGTTTTAAATTTTATTCTACAGTGTATCTACAACAGTAACTGCCATAACTTCAGTGATGTTTTAATATCATGAAATCTCATTATAGCAGTCTGCTTATTTGTTTTTTGCTGATAAGTGAAGTAAGACTGGCAGCTGTTCCAGTTGAACTACTGGGTCCTTGGATTAGTAAAAAGAAAGGGAAAAAAAAAAAGTCATTACTCCTTTTTATTCTATAGAAAAGTATTTAGAGGCTACAGTCAGGATTAGAGCCTCATTATGATAGATTTTGTATAAACATTAAAGATGGCATTAAATGTTATTTAGTTTAATGTTGAAACAAGCTGAGTTTTGTTTACCACTTCAGGAAGAAAGGTAATTTTTAAATAATGTTGTTCATATTTAACTAATACAATTAATTCAGACATCCAGAACCTGTGTAAACACTAACAAAAACTGTATCTTAGATTTAAGATGGCACTGAAAAATGTCTAACATCTTCCCTTCTGATTTTGTACTGGCAGCCTAAATGTTGTCTTGCATACTGACTTAAGAGTGGTGAAATGAACCTAAACCAGATTGTTTTCCGTCACAAAACAGCAGCGAATACAGCAGCACTATTTTATTTACAGAATAAATGTTTATTTAATCAATTTATTGCTAGCAACGTAGAGAAAATTGAACCAACTTGGAAAAGTATAGTATTTTATCACATACTGGGAAAAAGAAATGTGTACAGATATGTTGCAATTGAT
This sequence comes from Eubucco bourcierii, assembly GCA_013396675.1. Lineage (NCBI taxonomy): Eukaryota > Metazoa > Chordata > Aves > Piciformes > Ramphastidae > Eubucco > Eubucco bourcierii. The sequence continues at coordinate 1,171,196 of VWZE01016341.1, read as the reverse complement.
TGAGATTTACTGCTCTTAGAGATATATTGGGTATTGCAGGAAAGGTAATTTATTTTTATGTCTTATATTATTAGCCTATGCATCAAATTGAATTTTAGTTTGTCGTATTTCTTAAAAATATAGACTCATTTCAGGAAAGCAGTCATCACTCTCTCTCTCTGTCTCTCTCTCTCTCTCTCTCTATATATATATATATGTATGTTTGTCATACTTACTTTAAAGTCTTAACCACCACCTTGCCTGGAATTTATTGGAGCAATAGAAAGAAATGACCACCTTTCTCATTGTTCAAAAGAGCAAACTCAGCAGCAAATGTGTAAGATCTCCAAAGATGACTATAGCATTAACTCAATCTCAATGAAGAGAAAGAGGGGTGGAGAGCATTTCTTTCACAGTGTTCTAAGAAACACTTTGAATGATCTTGTCCTTGCAATCAGAAACCTTTGTGTAAAGGTTTACAAAAACCTCAGTAATTTAATACATGTCCTTTGAGCTTCTTAAGATGACTGTTGGCAAATTTTGTGCTGGGCAGCAATCACCATTTGTCTGTATTTTCTGTCTGATGCTGTTGACAGGTTCCTTGAAAAATAAAAGAACAAAAACTCTGCCAGCTACTGCACAGCTTGGAAATCACAGTGTGTATGTATAGACTTTTATCAACCTGGAACTGCAACATACAGCTTCTAGCAGGTAAGGAATGAATGGCATCTATTTCACAAGTAAAGAGGTAGTACTTTTCTGAATTTTGTAATAACAGACATATAGAACACATCTGGTTGGAAAAGACCTCAAACATCATCCAGTCCAACTTTCAATCCATCACGGAAAGGTCAACACAACTACATCTTAAACATTGCTTAAACACCTCCAGGGATGGTGACTCCACCACTGCCCTGGGCAGACAGATCCAATGTTTGATAACTTTCTGCAAAGTAGTATTTCCTAACATCCAACCTAAACCTTCCCTGTCACAGCTGGAAACCATTTCCTCTAGTCCTGTCACGTGACACCAAGGAGAAGAGGCTGTCCCCTTGTTCACTCTAAGCTCCTTTCATGTAGTCATAGAGAGTAATGATGTCTCCCCACTTGAAGCTCAGCACATAGCAAATTACTTTAAGCAATCAGGTATAAAATACTGCTGTCTATGGGGAGTTCATAGTAATAGCTCATAGTGTCAGCAGAAGTGAGCAGGGAAAAGAATGTGGAAATGGTATGAATCATGTGCATGGTCTGCTCATTTCAGTGTTCAATGGTACTGGCTGCACTTTGGTTCATAGATGTTCACCTCTCTGGCTTCATGGATCTAGGAAGGACATGGAAGTGTTGGAGCGGGCCCAGAGGAGGGCCACGAAGATGATCAGAGGGCTGGAGCAGCTCTCCTATGAGGACAGGCTGAGAGAGTTGGGGGGTCTTCAACCTGGAGAAGAGAAGGCTTCGAGGAGATCTGATAGTAGCCTTCCAGTATCTGAAGGGGGCCTACAGGAAGGCTGGGGAGGGATTATTTACAAGGTCTTGCAATGACAGGACAAGGGGCAATGGGTTTGAACTGGCAGAGGGGAGATTTAGACTAGATGTTAGGAGGAAGTTCTTTACAGTAAGGGTGGTGAGGCACTGGCACAGGTTACCCAGGGAAGTTGTGGCTACTCCCTGCCTTGGGGTGTTCAAGACCAGATTGGATGAGGCCTTGAGTAACCTGAACTAGTGGGAGGTATCCCTGCCTATGGCAGGGGGTTGAGAACTAGATGATCCTTGAGGTCACTTCATACCTTACCATTCTATGATTTTATGATTCTATGATTTTGCAAAGGAGCATCCATGCTATTTGTTAATATCTGGATCCAAATGTATACAAAGCCAAGATATAACCCCCCAGCTACTATATACTGATGCCAGACATGCTGAATTTTGCAAGTGGTAGCATAGCCCTATCTAGTCTTTCTGTTTTATGAAAGATATGGTTATTTTTTTCCTAAACCATTCTATGTTTTTCTGGATTTAAGATAACTGTCTGTATACATTTTTCTAATTCTTAGTGAAAATGTTACCACAGATGTCAGCATTTTTTGCTGTAATTTTTGCACTCTAAAATTAACTCCTCAACCATCAGAGCTATTGAGTTAATTCAAACATTTTTGGCTCTTCTTAAAAACAATTTTTAAATCAGTAAATTGTACCAAAATATATCTATTCAGAATTGCTTGGGAATAGGAAGTTTCAGAATTTTGCCCAAATTTGCTTCTTAAAAACCAAAGAAAACCATACTGTTTACGCTCTCATACAAGTCTAACAATGATAAAGCTTAAGTAGCAAATAACTTGGAATATGCTAGTTTAATATATGTACTGTATGGCAGCTCAGTGGTTTTTTTCAGTTATTGGTTACAAGGAGTGAAGTTTTGTTTATTAGGCCAGGGTTGGAAAGATATTCGAGAATCCAGTAACAAGTCAGGTAAGTGACTTTTATTTTAATTTTTGCTTTTGTAGGAAACTTTGATTTTGACAGGAAAAATACTGTTCAGGATTATAACTACCTCTTTTTGTTGGGGGAGGGGTGTTTGGTGGGGTTCTTTTCAATGAACAAAACACTTAAAAATTAAGATGAGAAAATAGACTGGGGTCAGAGTGGCTGGAGAGCAGCCAAACAGAGGGAGATCTGGGGGTGCTGATTGACACCCGCCTGAACATGAGCCAGCAGTGTGCCCAGGTGGCCAAGAAGGCCAATGGCATCCTGGCCTGCATCAGGAATAGTGTGGCCAGCAGGAGCAGGGAGGTCATTTTCCCCTTGTACTCTGCACTGGTCAGACCGCACCTTGAGTACTGTGTCCAGTTCTGGGCCCCTCAATTTAGGAAGGACATTGAGGTGCTTGAACGTGTCCAGAGAAGGGCAACGAGGCTGGGGAGAGGCCTCGAGCACAAGCCCTATGAGGAGAGGCTGAGGGAGCTGGGATTGTTTAGCCTGGAGAAGAGGAGGCTCAGGGGGGACCTTATTGCTGTCTACAACTACCTGAAGGGTGGTTGTGGCCAGGAGGAGGTTACCTTCTTCTCTCAGGCAACCAGTGACAGAACAAGAGGACACAGTCTCAGGCTGCGCCAGGGGAAGTTTAGGCTGGAGGTGAGGAGGAAGTTCTTCACTGAGAGAGTGATTTGTCACTGGAATGGGCTGCCCAGGGAGGTGGTGGAGTCAGCATCCCTGGAGGCGTTCAGGGCACGTTTGGACATGGCACTTGGTGCCATGGTCTAATCTTGAGGGCTGTGGTGATGGGTTGGACTTGATGATCTCTGAGGTCTCTTCCAACCCTTGCGATACTGTGATACTGTGATACTGCATGTTGCCTTTCCATCTTGTATACAACTGCATGTTTTCATATGACTATTTTTCAAAAATACATTAAACTTTGAAATTATATGGTTGTAAAAACATTATGTCTTACAGGTAGCAATGATCACTGGGGGGAAAAAAGGTGAAACTGACATCCCACGTAAATCCAGGACACATAAAATAAGTATCAATAATACTACAGCAGGTTATCACTTTCTGTGGAAACTACTTCCAAAGATTAATTAGAAATAAATATTTTTGCTGGAAAACTTGTGGTTTAAATTAACAAATATAATAAAACCTTCAGAATGGGGTTTTAAAAATATGTTTTCCTTTACCCTTTGAGACAGGACTTAATAGTAGTGGAACATATATGGGTATTGTTTTCATTAATATTAGTAGTACATTTATTTGATGTTATAGCAAAAAAAAGAAATCTTCAGTGTAGTAATCTTTTCATATTAGTATACAGTCTAAGGTTTGGTATTATATTTACAGACCAGGAGCTAACACATTTGGTCACTGAGGTGTTTCTCAGAACCACCTCATCACTTTTAGTAACTAGTCTATGAGTACTGTAGTTGGGTATGACCTGCACAGAGCATATGAAGTATTTTCTGTATTCAGATGGGTTTTTGATGCAATCACATTCTTTAAACAGTCAACTAAAACTCAGATTATTTTTGTTATAAAATCTAAGAGAAATACCAATAATTCAATTATAGATGGTTCATTCATATCCAAACAAATCGTCAGTCAGTAATGTCAGAAACTGAAGTTCAGCTTAGCAAAGAAAAATCCAAGAATAATATGTTTGCCTGCATCAGTCAATCCTACCAGTATTTTGCAAGTCTATAATTTTTCTCAAAGGTTATGCATGCACTAAGCTTTAAGTGAACATATCTCAGTCTTCATTATCCAGACACAAATTCTCATAAAGTATAGCAAACATTTCGTTTACAGAAAAATGCAATTTTGGGAGCATTGTGGTAAATCCTGCAATAAGTCATTGCAACAGGTTTTGAAAGAAACCTAAATGTGCACAAGTCCATGGGGCCTGATGAGATCCACCCAGGGGTCCTGAGGGAACTGGCAGATGAAGTTGCCAAACCACTGTCCATCATATTTGAAAAGTCATGGCACACTGGTGAAGTTCCTGCTGACTGGAGGAGGGCAAGCATAACACCCATCTTCAAGAAGGGTAAAAAGAATGACCCTGGAAACTACAGACCAGTCAGCCTCACCTCTGTGCCTGGCAAGATCATGGAGCAGATCCTGCTGAAAGTCCTGCTAAGGCAAATGGAAAACAAAGCAGAGGTGATTGGTGGGAACCAGCATGGCTTCACCAAGGGCAGATCTTGCCTGACAAATTTAGTGGCTTTCTGTGATGAAGTCACAGTGACAGTGGACAAGGGAAGGGCAGCTGATGTCATCTACTTGGACCTGAGTAAGGCATTTGACTCTGTCCCACATGACATCCTGGTCACCAAACTGGAAAAACATGGACTTGATGGATGGACCACTCGCTGGATAAGGAATTGGCTGGATGGTCGAACCCAGAGAGTGGTGATCAACGGCACAATGTCCACCTGGAGACCAGTGACAAGTGGTGTCCCTCAGGGGTCAGTGCTGGGACCAGTGCTGTTTAACATCTTTGTCAGTGACATGGACAGAGGAATGGAGTGCACCCTCAGCAAGTTTGCAGATGACACCAAGCTGTGTGGCACAGTCGACTTGCTAGAGGGCAGGGATGCCATCCAGAGGGACCTGGACAGGCTGGAGAGGTGGGCCCAGGCCAACCTCATGAAATTCAATAAGGCCAAGTGTAAGGTCCTGCACCTGGGTAGGCACAATCCCAAGCACAAATACAGGCTGGGTGGTGAATGGCTGGAGAGCAGCCCTGAGGAAAAGGACCTTGGAGTCTGGGTTGATGAAAAGCTCAACATGAGCCTGCAGTGTGCACATGCAGCCCAGACAGCCAACCGAGTCCTAGGCTGCATCAAGAGAAGCGTGGCCAGCAGGGCAAGGGAGGTGATTCTGCCCCTTTACTCTGCTCTCGTCAGACCCCACCTGGAGTACTGTGTGCAGTTCTGGAACCCTCAGCACAGGAAGGACATGGAAGTGTTGGAGCGGGTCCAGAGGAGGGCCACAAAGATGATCAGAGGGCTGGAGCAGCTCTCCTATGAGGACAGGCTGAGAGAGTTGGGGCTCTTCAGCCTGGAGAAGAGAAGGCTTTGAGGGGACCTGATAGTAGCCTTCCAGTATCTGAAGGGGGCCTACAGGAAGGCTGGGGAAGGATTATTTACAAGGTCCTGCAATGACAGGACAAGGGGCAATGGGCTTAAACTGTCAGAGGGGAGATTTAGACTGGATGTTAGGAGGAAGTTCTTTACAGTAAGGGTGGTGAGGCACTGGAACAGGTTGCCCAGGGAGGTTGTGGATGCTCCCTCCCTGGATGTGTTCAAGGCCAGATTGGATGAGGCCTTGAGTAACCTGTACTAGTGGGAGGTGTCCCTGCGTATGGCAGGGGGTTGGAACTAGATGATCCTTGAGGTCCCTTCCAACCTTACCATTCTATGATTCTATGATTTTACAGCTATTAATTTTATGTAACATGCAGACCAAGCAGAACTCAAAATGAATAAATTAGAACCATATTTCACTTTATTATGGTGTGATTGCTGGTTGCCAAGTATTGCAGGGTAACTTTAGCAATATATGAGCATTCAATTCTCAGTCATCACACTTCCAACAATATTTTATGTTTTGCCCTTTCTTGGTAAAGAGCTGACCCAGTTATTCCTTACCCTCTGACATAACTCCTAATGACAGGAATTGTCTACCAATGTACACCTGCAACAGGGAACCTTGGAGACACTTGAATTTGATCTTATCCGTTCATAGAGTTCCTGTTTCTTCTTTCCCAATTTCCTGACATTCTGAGATTTTCTAGGGTTTTTTTGCTTTGTTTGAGGTTTTCTTTGTTTGTTGGGGTTTTCCTAAGGGATAAGAAAGAGTGCAGGAAGGGAATGGGAATCACTCAGAATAGTAAATAATCATAGAATCATAGAATGGTAAGGTTGGAAGGGACCTCAAGGATCATCTAGTTCCAACCCTCTGCCATAGGCTAGTCTTGAATCATATTCCATCCAAGTAATTAGTTTCTCTATTAATTTCCCTCATTCTTCTAGGATGCACAGGCTTTTAGAAATTATAAGAAAATGTGATGACAATTATTCTTCCTAAATCTTGGACCCAAGGTACTCTTTTTCCACCTTGCTCAGCTGATTCAAACTCCAATTGACATATAACATGACTGTATTACAAAAAGTTATGTTACATTAACTATGTTATATTTCAACAGGCAAACACAAGGTGCTGTGTATCAGCTTCGGCTGCTCACTGGTGTAGCTGTGATATCCTCTGTCTTGTTATGGCTGCTTGGGTGGTCAGAAAAAATAGTTGATTTCGAAGGATTCTGAAACTGTGGTTTATGGCAGGCAAGTAAAGGGACGTGCAAATCAAAGAGCGACTGTCATTTCTGGCCAAAGGCCAAACAGCTTGGAACAATTCAGCAGAGAATTTGAATTGCTCATTCCATCATCTATAGTGGAATAAGACTAATAGTGAAAATTCTTTTTAAGTGATCAAAAATTTATGCCATGGTAGGTTCAAAGTGTTGGAGATGCATCTTATGTATTAGGAGTTAAAATATCAGATTTTGATACTTCTGCCAATGTTTTTACTGCTATAATTTCAGCAAGGCCTGACAGCTGTAATAGAGAGGGGTGAGTTATTGCAAATAGTTGCTTATCGTGTAGCTTTGCGGTGGAAGAATATTTAGTGAAATTAGTGTCAATGACAGTGGAACCCTTTGGCAAATCTAGCAGGGAATTTAAAACTCACTAACTAAATAATATACACATTTCATCTACCTTGTCCCTGCAGTGTATAAAGTGGAGTACTCTCATATTAGGTAAATCTCCAGTATGATTAAAAATATATTTTAATGAAAAACAAATTACATAAGTATTGATATCTCTTCTGAAAAGCTGGTGGCAAGTTGCTCCGAGTTATCATTTTCAGATAAACCTTAGACAATGTCTAAGATATTTGGTCAGTACATCTTCCCTGTTTTCTTGAGTGGCTTGACAGCCACACAATACAAAGGCATGGTTTTATTCCATGTTTATTAAAGATCATCTATCCTTATTTTCTTTAGATATCAATGTACGGTTCAGTCTAAGTGGAGGAAAATCCTGTTTGGTTTTGTTGCAGCTGGGGAGATCCTGGTCAAAGAAAGGAAGATCAGGAATTTCCAAAGGTTGTGTCCCAAGTATAAAGGATGAGAACTAAGAGCAGGGGCAGGCAGGAGCAGGAAGGCTGAGACACTGAAATCACACCACACGAATGGATGGATGCTCCTTATTGGGCAGAACTCACTAGAAGGGTGGTGCTGTCTTTGCTTTCATCCTACACAATAAATTTGCACCTAACATGTTATCTTCTTGGTCCATCAGCATACAGATTAATGAGCCATCCTAATCAGCTGCAAAGGTCTTCCTTCACTCTGCTTATAGCAAGAACTTAGTAATTATCTGTCCATTGGATTATAGAAGCGATCACAGATTACTCAGGCAAGGCAAAGAAATTTATGTTTACTTGTGCTTTAGAATGTAGTTGCCCTCTCCCCTGTCCAAGTTTTACATCACATCAGGACAGGAATTCAAGCTCTAAATTATAATAAGATCAAGCATAGTTTCTTGACGGGATTTTGGTGTGTGGTGGATTTTTTTAGCTCTAAAATTACTTAAATACATCTTGATTATATTTAATGTCAGGCATTCATTATCAGCCTTCTTGCTTTTCAGAATACCTTCAGTGCTGACAAAAACAATTCTGGTGAAAATTTGCAAATTCCGTGTATTTATTTCCTCATTTCAAATGTAAGTGGTACAAGTGGTTTCCTTTTAGCATTCACATTCATTCTAGGTTTATTTATAATCTGCTGAGAAAAAAGGAAAAAAAAAAAATCAGTATGAGCTGTCTTACCCTAAATAATGGGCAATGGTGCCAACGTGTAAAACCATCTATTAGAATGTCAGTCAGAGCGTTATTGTACTCCCCCAAAATAGTAAGTCTACTTTAAACAAGGCTGTGATTTATGATTCAGAATCACAAAAACTCTCTTTCTAAGCCAGTTAAGAAGACATCTGGGAAGAACAGATCTAAGCCTATTCAAACTTCAGAGAGCATACCTTTTATAAATTTAAATTATCTGGTTTTGTCACTGAAATAATGTTTCAGAATTACAAGAGGAACTGATCACTGGTGTACCACAGGCTTCACTAGCATTTTCCAGGAGAGGTTTGGTAAATGTGACATTAGGAATAACACGTGATTATTTTATGTTCAGTATGACCAAGAAAATAAATTAAACTAAAATCAGAGTTCTTAGATGACAGCTCACTATAAAATTATGTCTAATTTTAATAATTATGCTTCTAAGAAAATTAAGGAACTGTAAAAGCTATTGAATTCAAATTTTAGATGAAGCTTTAAGAACCTCAGGGCTTGCCACAGAGTAAACAAAGGCAACTGAAGGAACTTCACACACTGATGTTTACTGTGGTTTAAACTGAAGCTGAAGAATTCAGAGCAGAAAGACAGATCACAAACCTGTGTTATTCATGAAGTCATCAGATTCTGGTATCAAGTTTGATATTGTTGTTTTAAATGCCTACTTTGTGCTGAGTGTGAGATTTGGAATAATAATAATGTGATTCCAGCATATTTGCGGGCAAACTTACTTTGACTTCAGTTGAACCAGGAAAACACCCAGTGAGTATTTTTGTATGTTGTTGCAAATACAGTGTGGAATGCATGAACAGATCTCACATTGTGAGATGTGGCTTGGTGTATTTGCACCTTTTATCTTGTTCTGTTAGCTTTGTAGAGGATTTTCCTGTTGAACCCAAGTGCATGCATGACTGTGCTAAAAAATTTCAAACATGACCTTCACAGTCACTTTTGTGCAGGAGGTAGGTAACTTACCTCAGAAATTTCTAATTCTACACACACTAAACTCTACAACTGACTTCAAGCAAGGGCAGAATTTTTCACTGAAAGAGGCATTTCCAGGGCTGATGGATAATGTAATGGATTTTTTTATGTGAGCAAATGTACACTTAGTGTACATAATTGTATTTATTTAATATCATTTACCTAGGTCCAACATATGTAATTCATTTAAATATGTAATTCATTTAGCGTTTCATAAATTATTTTTCTTGAGCCATGCCAGAAATTAGAACAAAAATTGGAATGACTGTAATATTACTTTTTTTTAATATGGTGTGTACATATAAATGGAAGGAACCAAATCATGGTATAATTCAAACTCATTATAAATAGCACCTTAACATTGAAATGTGCTGATATGAAGAAAAAAAAAATTACAGGATTAATTATACAGAAAAATAAAGTGAGCATATGCGATAAACAAATTAAATGCGAATTCGTTCATAGGAAAAGAATGTTTACCCTATCCAGAGATAGATTTAAGGTCTGCTGATAATTAGAAAATCCTGCTACAGGACATTAAAAACTCCTATGACATATTTCATGGAATGATAGGATTTGAAATGCAGGAAACTACACACACTTTCTATTCTTTTTAGAACCGTGTGCCTCAGCAGTTTTTAGATATGCTGCATTCTAGAAAGCTACATCTTCTGGATGGCACTGGGTTCACAATAATTCTGCTCTACTCTAGTTCTCTTGTAACAGATTGCATCTGGTATTGAAAATCTTCCAGGTTATTTGGAGTATTTATGCTTCTTGCACTGAATGGAAACTTCTTATGTGACAACCAATTACTAGAACAAATATTCACCCATTCTGCTCTAAGTGCCTATCCCTGGAGACTTTTGATATGTAATTTATGGGGAAAACTATCTTTAACTGAAGACATTTGGATTTACACCAAAGGTTGTATGTTAAGTAGTGCACCTCTATTAAGGAAGCTTGCTGCTACGCTAATGATGAAAATTCACGAAGTTTCTAGAAGACATGTAGCCGTAGCCTTTCTTGATAGCCTCTCTTGGATTTGTTTTAGCACAGTATTACAATTTATTTCAATACGAGGGTGCTCTGATTATTTCAGCACTGTGTGCAATGCATTCAGCACAGTGCATCCTCTTTGCTGTTTGCTACATTCGGTCCTCAAGGACACCTTGGAGAAAGGATCAATCATTTTGTGCATGTCTGCTTTTAGAACTTTTAGAAAAGTTCCCAGAGTACCATGTGGGTACAACTTTTGATACTGTTCATTTTTTCAGTTTCAAGTATCCTTAGAATTTGGCCACTGGAATTATGAGAACAAACTAGATTTTTTAAAATCTAATTTTAATTATAATCTTTTACATATTTATGCAAATTCATGGATAGAGATGGCTCTGAACTGAAATGCTAACTCCAAATACTATGAAGCTTTTTAAATGAATGAAGTACAGATTTAAATTTCACATTTCTCACAAGATTCTAGTTAAAAGGTAATTGTTGCTGGTGTAATTATTGTTAATCCCAAACTTCTAGGTATGATTCAAACCCAGAGTCTCCTCAATAGTAAGGATGTGTTGATTGTCATTGTGAAGTGAATTTTGAGGAAAATAGTAGTTCAAGCTCTTTATATAATATTAGTATTAGTATTAATATTATTATTATAATAATATTTTTAATAACAGCTCTTTATTAGTCAAAACTTCCAATATGTAGAATTCTTGATATATCTAAAGCACTCTAACTCCAACCCAAAATTTACAAAAAGGACTGAGTAGTTTGTGGCAGGGAAGCACTGCTCTAAGATGGATCTATGAGGTTTCAAAGTATTAAACAGAATGTGGACAAGGACCCAAAGCTCATGGCCTTTCCTCTGACCTCTTATTCAAGCAGAAGTGAGGTAAAAAATATTCCAGTAAGTAGACGCAGCCAGTTTTCTCTGTAGATGAGAGACAAGGAGTGAGAAATGGTGCCTAAGCAGAGCAACAGCAGTTATTCCTGAGCTTTTTTGTTTCAAAGAAGGGTAATTTATTTTTATTGCACGAAGGGTAATTTATTTTTATTGCACCTCACTGTGCACTCTGTATACATATATAAGTTTTAGGAACAAATGAGAACCTTGTGAAGTGAAATAATCTTTATTTGTCTTCCTTGTTATGTTTTATCCATAAGAGGCTTTTTTTTTCTTTTTTTTTTTTCTTTGTGCTTTTCTTTCTTGTTAAGGGGTATTTCCATTTTCTTTTAACTTCAGGCCAAAACCAAGATCCACTGATTAGAAAGAGTCTTTTTGTGAGTTTCAGAGACACCAGGGATTTTTTTTATCCCTGAAACAGCGTCACTTACAGAGGGTGTTCTGGTCCTCTTATGATATTACATTGTGGCGAATTTTATAGTTGTTTACTGCTGCACAGGGTGCTAATAAATGTGTCTCTAATAAGCAATTTTTTTTTTCCTAAAACATTGATTACAGGAAGTGATGCAGAAATCCTAATAAATAGTTATGTATAAGAAAGTAATTTTGAAAATGAGTTTTTGGAGCGCATGAAAACACAAAGAAATGCAGCTTGCTTAAGAGGTGCTGAGGAGATCAAACAAGTCCAACAGAAATGGAGTTCTTGGACTCAACAGGGATAATTTTGGTAAGTGTGAGATGTAACTCCCAAAAAAGAGTAAGCATCCAAATAAGAGGTGATTAATCTTACAATAAAACAGTGCCTGAAGCATTTGCAGACATTCATCAAATCCTTTCAGTATGGGCATCTAATATTTTAGGATAGATTGTCACTATCCTTTCCATCAGAATTCAAGTTGTGAATACAAATGACTTGTGCCTAGATAGGTAATAGTAACAGGTTAAAGGATGTTTAAGGCAGTGTCTTGGGTTGCACTACTTCAGAATTTACCCCAAAAGAGTAAATAAAAACAGAACTGGAAGTTAAATAGAAATAATATTTACAAAAGTTAAAAAAGTACAATGGTATTAAGGAAAAGATATTAAGGCTGAAAGAGTTGGGGCTCTTCAGTCTGGAGAAGAGAAGGCTTTGAAGAGACCTTATAGTAGCCTTCCAGTATCTGAAGGGGGCCTACAGGAAGACTGGGGAGGGACTATTTACAAGGTCTTGCAATGACAGGACAAGGGGCAATGGATTTAAACTGGTAGAAGGGAGATTTAGACTGGATGTTAGGAGGAAATTCTTTACAGTGAGGGTGGTGAGGCACTGAAACAGGTTGCCCGGGGAGGTTGTGGATGCTCCCTCCCTTGGGATGTTCAAGGCCAGGTTGGACAAGGCTTTGAGCAACCTGTACTAGTGGGAGGTGTCCCTGCCTATGGCAGGGGGTTGGAACTAGATGATCCTTGAGGTCCCTTCCAACCTTACCGTTCTATGATTCTGTGATTCTATTAAAAGCAAATATAGACAACCAGAACTGGCAAAGGCCCAGCGCCACCAGAGTGGGCCTTGAGGTAGGCCCCCCTACTCAGCAGACCTCTCTCCCACAAAGCCAAAAGAAGCAACTAGGAGCCAAAACATCCAGAGCCAGGAGTGAGAGTAAACTCCAGAAGTTTTCTCCCTTAAATAGGGATTTTACAGGAAAAGGGATGAAATAACATTACAACAGATGACTCCCTCCTGGGACTTGCCACTCCCTCAGAAGGAACTCTCCTCTGTGGCATGTCAGCTAACCCCCTACCACAGACAGGTACATCTTTGCACCCGTAGCTGGCATGGAAGCATGAGGAATGAGGAGGTCGCAGGCTACTTCTGGGTATAATTTTTCATTTGTTAGTGGTTAAATTTATAAGTTTGGCTGATATAATTTCCTGGTTGGTATACCACAGCTCAGTTCTGCATTGTAATGAATTTCTGCTCCGGGTTAATCTCTTTTGGAGAATTTGTTTCTTGTTTGGGCTCAGTCCTAGAATATCCTTTTCCACTCAGAGTTTCAGCAAGGATCCTATTTCACTTATCCCCTAAGTAAAAAAAACTTTCTTCAATATTTCAGGAGTCCTAACTACAGGGTTTCTAATGTCCTGTTAAACTTCAGACCCTGGGGATGTTGAAGTTTATTTTCTGTCTTGGGACTTGGTGTGGAGGGGCCTTTTTTTTTTTTTTTTTTTTTTTTTTTAAAAAATATAATCTTTTTTTTCTTTTTGTTTGGNCAATACATGCAAAAGTTTCTGCATCTTTTTTTCCTGCTGCGGAAAGAAAACCTTCAGAAAGGATGCCTTTCCTTTTGCTTGCTCTCTGGTTGTCTCAAACACTCTTTTAATAGTGCTGAGTGAAATGTATTTATTTTTTCACTCATTTTCAGGTAAGATGATGCCTTGCATTAAAATTTGAGATGTAAACGATGATGACTACATACTGAGCCCTGTGTGCTCCGATGCCTGAGGGTATGATATGCCTGATATATAAACCCTTCTGAGATCCTCTTGCACATGTCACATACACTCTCACCAGTTCAGACAGGATCCTAGGACACTATACAGAGTATGGTCATTAGTAATGCACAGAATTGTGTTCAGATTATGGGTCCTGTATTGGTGAAAGTGATCTTGTAATTGCTGATTTCAGTCCGGGAAAAAAAATATGCCAGGTGATTTAGACTGCAAACTGTAGACGGGAGCATCTAAACTGCCAGCTACATACCACCACACAAATGGTTTACTATTATGCCTGTAATTTTTTACTGAAAAAGGTGTGCTACCAATTTGACAACAACACTGTCTACATAAACCCTTTAAAAAAATGTCACCAGTCAGAATCAGCACACAGATACAGATAGTTGCTTTACATTCCTTCCTCAGGAGAGAAGATTTTGGCAGGTGGGTACACCTGAAAATGCTTTGTGGTAAATGTCTGGTTTTGTGAAAGATGATTCATTTATTTAAATTTAAATAGTTGCTATTATTTTACTTTCTTACAGGATGCTGTTTAGCAGACTAGAATTTAGGCAGTCAGATGGATTTAATTAGCATTATGTGAAAATCAAGCAGTAGCTGGTTATCAGCTGACAAAGGTAAAAGGTATCTTCATTTACAGGAAGTCTAAGGAGACAGTTTTGATGAACTGGAGCTTCTGCTTTTCTTCTTTTAGTTTTGGTCAGGAAAGCAATGCCTATTTCACACACTTAGAAAATGGTCGTGGTAGTCAGGCAATCATTTTCTCCACAAAATGTAGCGAGTGGCTTAAGTGCTGTCGTGGAAGCACCTGGAGGAGAATCAAAGATCATGCAGCTCTTGTGAGCAAGAAACTCAACAGTTTGACCAGTTCATTGTCTCCCTAGGAACACAAAAAATGTTTTCAGTCCTTCATATAAACTTTTATTCATCTCAGTCACCCAAACTTTCATTTATCTTTTGGCTATGTTGATGCCTTTTTACATACGCTACATAACTCGTACTTCCATTTGTAATGGTACTTTGATTAATTATTTGGTGAAAGATAATTGTCCACATGCAAGATGGTTCTGACAGAAAAAGTTTAATTGTAGTATCTATTTAATAGTAAAGGTAAACTTATTTATCAAGAAAAATAAGTCTTTTATAATTGGCAGTAATCAGTGTACTTCATGTAATCTGGCAGCAAATGACTGTGCACCCACAGGGCTACTTAAGTTCAGAACCAATTTGGTAATCTTCCAACTGGAAATTACAATAAATTAAGGTCATTTCTCCAAGGAATGACATAAACACTTAGGTAATGGAGCTCCTTTCTTTATGTTGAATCACATATATAAAATTAGAGCCTGCTTAATTACATCTATTGTTGAATGTTTCGATCAGGTATTTAAATACGTGCAGTGGGGCTCACAGTCACATTTCTCTTTGCTAAGCTGCAAATATTAAACCTCCAAGCAATCAGAGCAGACATACCCGTTTTGCACAAAATGCAGCAGGAGAAAATAGCCTAACTTCTAAAGCTACAAACCAAGAAAAAAAAAAAAAAAAGCAAAAAAAAAAAAAAAAAGCTCCCATACCTGGTTTTTTTGTGCTTCATATTAAAATATATGCTTGCTACTGTATTTTTGCATCACATGATTAAAAATTGCAGTTATTAGATGTTCATAGCAGATTACAGTCAGTATTGTTTTGGTTTTTTTCAAAAGGCAAAAGACAGGATATTGTGGTAAGCAGGCATTTTCTCTTCATGTTGCTCCACATTTCCATGTGATTTTGCAAGATATAGTGTATCTTCGAAGGGGAGGCTGGTCAACGTACAATGCTGTATGAGACCACACAGCTTGGATTGTATTTAGCCTTCTCTGAGGTCCAAAATATTCATATGTAAATACTGTCATTTTCTAGGGTGACAAATGTCACAAAACTCCATTTGGTACACAGAATTTGCTTCTTGGCATTTTTTTATTGATGTCGTCTTTAATTAGAAAGCAAAAATGTTGATATAATATGAGATTTTTGGGAAAAAAAGTTTTAGTAGCTAAAGTCTTTGATGTGCTTTCCCTGTTTCTGTTCTGATAGCTTGGTTTTGGTTATGAGATTCACACAGGCTTTTTGATAGTAGTACTGCACTAAGAAAGATGATTCAGCTTTGAACCATTGTGTGCCTTCTAGGACACGAGATTTTGGGGGAAATTCTTGCTATTCAGGTGATTCATTAACCTACGTAGTTCTGCACTTCGCAATCCCTCGTTTTCCTTATTTAAGACAGCAAGACCGAAAAATAGTTTCTCATGGAGCTTGGAGACGCAGAAAAGAAAGAACAGAGCGGATGGGAATATATAGATGCAGCAGGATTTAATTCAGACCATTAGGTCTTGCAAGCTGTGGACTCAAAATTACAAACACCTGTGAATTTCATATTTTTAATGTTTTGTTTTATTGGTCTATTCAGGTAAAGCAATATGCAGTAAGTTGACTCAAAAATGCAAAGGGCTCTATTCAAACAGACTAGTTGAAAAACCCTGACCAAACTAGTTGTTGATAACTGAGCTACACAGTCTGTGTCTTACTGAATTTTGTTCGCTTTAATAGTGCATGAAAATTCCAAGAAGAAATCTATTAAAGTTATGCATATGAATGTGATGGTCTAGCATGAACATCATGGACATAAGAAACTACTTAGTCATCTTTTTCAGATAATGGTGTTTGATGTTGTTCTTGGAAGTACTTTAAATAAAAGCAGATAGTATTAATAAAATAATAGAATTTAATTTTAAGAGGAATTTTATTTACATACATGAATATGCATCCAGGTATTTTCTGCCTGTGGAGTAGATATCCATGATTTTTAATCTCTGCATAGCATGATCATAATTTTGGTAGTCAGTTAAAAGCCTGTTACCCGCAACAACGTATAAATAAGACCTCCGACTTGACTACAAGTCTGTATTGTTATAACATTTAATTTTATGTGTATAAAACTAGATGTTTCTGAAGAGTAATTATGCTTTTGCCATACATTGTAATTAGATAAATAAAGTTGAAAACATTTTCTTCCTTTTTTTTTCTTTTTTTAAACCAGAATAGTTGTGTGTGAGAGAGATTAAAAATTCATTAAATCAATTTTTCTTCCTTATTTCATATGCCATTGTATGTTTTGTTGCATATTTATAATGAGACTTCGTGAGTATGTAAATGATACACAAGTGACTAAAAGTTAATCTTTTAAAGATATGTTGTTGTTAGACTGATGTTTAATAATAGCTAAAATGATTTTCCAAATATTTTTTTTTCTCTTTACAATAGCATTAAAAAAAAAAAAAAAGAAGAAGGTAAAAGATGTTAGCACAAATCTCAGCAGTACTCAACTGTCTGGAACCTGCATAGAAATGCAATGAAACACCAATGTATGTGTAAAAAAGGATTTGATTTCAGGTACGTGTAAGTTAGTAATACATATCAACTAGAAACTGTATGCTCTTGAGGAGTGTCTTTTTAAATCAAAAAGGTTATGTTTTGTAGTATAAGACATATGACATGCAATCATCTCCTCTAGCAGCCTAATATGAAGGCTCAGCTAAACAGGATTGGATTGTAGCTTGCTTAATACTGAACTGTGTTTTGTTGTGAGACTTGTCCTCCCAGACAGAGACTAAGATATTTTGTGCTTAAGGAAATGTTTTAGAATGTGGCCAGTAGTCATGGCTCAGTTTATCTCACTTCAATTGCAGTGAGGATTGGAAAGGTCTCTACCAATCATACGAATTTTGTGAGAATGCTGAAGTATAAACAAATTATTTAAAGTAATATTTGCTTATTACATATGGGCATGTTGAGACTCAGTATCACCTGCTTAAGTGATTAGTTTATCTTCAAAATTGTGGATCACAAAGATAATTTTTAAATTTTGGCAGACACTAAAAGTTTAGAAGAGTTGTTCTATTTTTCCCCTTTCCCCGCTTTTAAATTGCTCTTGGCAGCAGCAGCTTTTCCACTAGGCTTCTGTCAATCCTCCCCTCTTTAGGACAGACCTTTTCAGTTTTGAAAGGCAGGTAAAAAAAATACCCAAAAAGAAAACCCAAAACATAAAAAAAACCCAGAAGATAATCTCAGAAGGGTCTTAATACTCCTGCTCACTCTACTTATAATAAAGTGTAAAATGGATACCTCGTTTTAACCATCTATTACTTTTTCTATTACTTTTTTAACCATCTATTACTATTACAACAACATCTATAAAGCACATTTGATCAATTGTTCCTCTGTGGTAGACAGTTTAGCCTGAAGTACAATACAATCCTACTTCTGAGATCTTATGTTACAGTGCTAGTTCCCAGTAAGCAAACGGAGCACAGAAAAATCTAAAGAAAAGCCTGTAGTATCCAAATTGGTTGGTCTTTGATTGCAGAATTATAAAAGCAACAATAAGTGCAAGTAGCAACAGGGGGGGGAAAAATGTCAAGCTTCTTTTGTTAGTTTGTAACAAAGATCCACTCAGCAATGTCTGGTGTGTTAGCTAGCAGACCAGGCCTCGAGTACTATCGGCGTTTTCATTATAAACCTTGCTATTGAGAAATTTATAAGGCTGTCGTAAAACTTCGTTCAAGGCTGATTAATACCAAAGAACATTATTTTTCCACTTAAAAATAATAAGTGATTGCTGTTTATAAAGGATGGGGTTGCAAAAGTAAAGAGCTGTTTTCAAAGGCATAAACTGAGATCATACACTCATTTGCTTGTTCTTGGAATATCACTCAAATTCAAAACTGAAAAAATGAGGTAAAAAACCCTTTTACACAATTTCTGTGTAGCAAAGCATAATTTTTGATGATTAGGAGGAAGCAAAGCTGGAAATTTGCCTACATAATTTTTTCCCACTCAATGGGCTATTTTGTTTCCAGCGCTGTCTTTTAAAATTATAATTGGATTTTGGATTATGCTCTTTTGGTGATTGGAACTTTAAAAGGACAAGTTGCTAGAGTTTCAGAAATTATCTTCTATAACTTCTCCTTCATATAATTTTATACCTGCCCATATTGTCATTTTAACAGCTTCCTGCTGTGATAAATTGTAATGACTATCTGCTCATGATCACCTGTCAGCTATAAAATATTGCAATATACATTTTGAAATTGGACAAATTAATCTTTGTGTGATAGACTTTTCCAATGTCTTATTTCTTATATAACTCTGTAATATTTCTTCTTCTAAATTTGGCTGCCTTCTAATTAATAAAATTAAATAAGGAAAGTTAGACAAAGGAAATTAAATTTCAAGTTGCCAAAGGATAAAGAAGTATGGCAACTTTGCAGGTTTTGGGTTTGTTTTTTTTTCCTGGTACTTCCTTGTAAGGTAGAAAATCAAAAGAATACTGCTCATGGAAGACAATCTAGTAAAAAGGAATGAATGCAGACATTCTTCAGCCTGGAGAAGAGAAGGCTTCGAGGGGACCTGATAGTAGCCTTCCAGTATCTGAAGGGGGCCTACAGGAAGGCTGGGGAAGGATTATTTACAAGGTCCTGCAATGACAGGACAAGGGGCAATGGGCTTAAACTGGCAGAGGGGAGATTTAGACTGGATGTTAGGAGGAAGTTCTTTACAGTGAGGGTGGTGAGGCACTGGCACAGGTTGCCCAGGGAGGTTGTGGATGCTCCCTCCCTGGATGTGTTCAAGGCCAGATTGGATGAGGCCTTGAGTGAGCTGTACTAGTGGGAGGTGTCCCTGCCTATGGCAGGGGATTGGAACTAGATGATCCTTGAGGTCCCTTCCAACCTTACCATTCTATGATTCTATGTCACCAGTAAAGAGATCTAAGACTTAGAATTGCAACTAGAGGACAGAATGTTTTTGCAACTTATCTTCAGCCTTCTCAGTCCTTAGATTTTGTGGGAACAGAATGATTTCTGTTTATAGGATATAGAATATCTACCTTCTCCTTCTAAAATCCTCAGATACTCAAAGGGAAAATCATATGGAGTTGCCTCTCTGAAGGAGACGAAAATTATGTTTAAATAAGTAAAAAATTCCAAAGCATATTTTAGTTGCAGTTAAATTGTTAGCCAGCACAAAACTTGAAATTAAACTGCCTTGTGACTCCTACTGCAGCTGACAGTCTTCAGCTCAGAATTCCTAAATAATTTTAGACAGGAAAATGGAACCTGTTATACATGTGAGGTAAGTCTTATCTGACATAGCATTGTGCTATTATCTTCCTGTTTTCATGTTTGAGGTTATGGAATATATACATATGTATATGTATATATGTGTGTGTGTGTGTATCTATATATATATACATACACACACACACACACACACACACATAGCTATTCCCATATAAAGAATAAATGAAAAATCACATTGTTGGATTTTCCTATACTGGTGGTACATATGCATACATTAAACAATATGATATAAACTATGTCAAGGCATGTTTTGTTGTGACATGGAAAATTCACTTCTCATAGTAGCACATGATGGCAGGAAATTTTTCCCCCCATGGCACTGAAATGTGAGATATATGACTTTGTGGGAGAGTAACAGTTTTTAAAATCCCAGCTGAAGATAATATAACTTTACTGGTTTATTTCTCCTGAGGCATCAACACCATTTATCACTACTACTTCCATCTGGCATGTCTGAGCTGTCATGATCAGCATTTTGTGTGGAATGAAAGCATTCAATATGATCTCTCTTCTTTAATGCTCTGAGGTCAGATAGAACACTGTTGGAGGCAGCGAAGATGCACTTTTATCTCACACTTGAGAGACATCCATTTGACATATTTTATAGTTTTCTAGGTTAAGACCAGCCAAGCTTTTTCCTATTTGCACTGACCTGGCATGGGGTCATTCATTGTAATAACCGTCTAAGATTGATTCAAATAAGTTTTGTTATACTGGAGTGTTAAAAGATTGGCATGTGCAGCCAAATAGCTGGGAGCTGAAAACCAGATTTCTAGTACTTTGCAAAGTTTAGAGGGGCAATGGAGTAATTTGCCTACCTTCCCCCAAGGAAAGGCTGCATGAGGCTTGCTCGGCTGAATCTTTGTGAAGAGGTGTGTTAGTTGCTCTCCTTTACTCATGGGCTATTCATGAAATGTGTGCTGATGACATAGTTAAGAGTATCTTGTAGTTTAAGTTTAAAACTTCAGTTGCAGTGTGTAAAAAATATATGGCTGTTCCTTTTTACACAACAAATTCGTGACTCTCTGTCAATTTCTAAGCCTCAGTAATCCATCATAGGAAAAGCAGTGTTACCTCAAATATATTTTATTGTCAACTCCTTTGCAGCCATCTGTGATCACTTTAAGATAGAGGAGAAAGTCTGGAATAAAATATTAAGGCTATAACTCTCCACAGATCACACCAGATTCCTTGATTTCTTTAGATTTCATCTTAATAATGTATATCTACTTTCACAATTCCAAACTCCATTTTTCATCGTGATATTAAAATAAACACATAGGTTTTATTGACATTATATATGTCATGGAAAATTTAGTATAGCCAGGATGAGGTGAGTACTTTGGAGGTTTTGGATATATATGAAAATTTACTCTGAGCATTGTCTTCTATTGCCTCACATTTTTTGTTTGATATTATGCTAAGCCAAAGAATCTTCCAAAAATTGCCATATACTAAGATAAAAGAGATGACACTTCATGGCAAACACTGAGTCAGGAGAGGACAAATTCTCTCTGTAGGCTACTGCTTAGTCCCCTTAGTCTCCTTAGTTACCCCTCAGTTTCCTTCTCTCCAAGCTAAAAAGCCCCAGCGCCCTCACTTTCTCCTCATAAGGAAGATGTTCAACTTCCTTAATCCCACAGCCTCCTTGTGGCTCTGCACTGGACTCTTCAAGCAGTTCCCTGTCCTTCTTGAGCTGGGGAGCCCAGAACTGGACACAGTGCTCCAGATGAGGCCTCACCAGGGCAGAGTAGTTTACCTTTAGAAAATAAGTAATTACAGAACAGGGGCAAGACTAAAATTTGGAGAATTAAACATAACCAGCTAGAGTAGCAAAGTGTCCTAAGGGAATGCTTCTTCTCAGTTTTGTAAAATACTGTTGGAAAGCTGTGGGAAATAACTAATCACCAAGGAGTTTTTCTTCTAGCTTCATACTCTTCCCAAAAGATAAACATGTTTTATATGCTCTAAGGGAAGAAGAAATGCCTTGATTTATTTATATTTGTTCTCTAAAATCTCAGACTTGGAGTCCTTTAGGAAGTTCAGGGGATGAGGGGAATTGAAAAAATAACTCTAAAAATCAGAGTTCCCAAATGACTGTCATCCCAAACTAAACTGGATATCATCTGTGTGACAGCCAATGACATCACTGACAGAGGTCCTGAAAGGCTTAAAACATACAGATGAAACCCAGCCATTTGTTATACTAAAAAAACCAAACCCTTAGTTCATCACAAAAATTTGGTTTTATATTAACTAAGACATAATTAGTATAGTATTGTAAACAAGTTTATCTCATCAAAAGAATGATTGCAATTTTTCCCAAAATATTTTACTGTGATTATATAATATGAATATATAATGTGATTGTTTTAAGTCACTACCTCCTTAGTGTTTTTGGAAGTTTTATTTAAGCTGTCTTTATCACTCTTCAAATATACTTACTGTTTATTTCTTTTCTTTTCTTTTTTTTTTCCAGAGCAAATACAATGGAGAAAACTATGAAAATTATGGAAACTACCTTGAACATACATATTTGAGTTAAAAATAAATGGCCATGTGTCAGAATGTTTAATCCAAGGTTGTGTACCACTTTCCTAACATACAAGACAGGTATTTATGATACGTTCTATAATTCCCCTGCAGTTTTTTTCATGGCAAAATTATATCCTTATCTAGAACTAAAATGTCAGTTGATGATTAGTGTACTATTGCACTTTTTCACTGGATAATAATGGAAAGTGTCTGTAAATTTACTTAAGAACTCAGTGCAGATTACACTACTATTTAACTTGGGGGGTTTGCCATTCTCAGGCTGGCAATTACATAACACGTTAAAGATTTGTATTAAGCCAAATGTCTAGTGCCTACCAAATGGCATACTTCTCCACTGAAGCATCAAGAACTTCTTATTTTTTACTATTTTATAGTGATTCAGCTGATGCTAGTTTATTGCAGAAAATACACACCATGAATGAGCGGAGATAATCAAAACAAACCTCTCAAAATCTAGGAGACAGTTATGCACTTTCTGTGTGTGCACAAGCATACAGACTATACAAGCCTGAAAAAAGAGTTCATGATGTCATCTCTGTTCAGTGAGGCCAGAAAAAGCAGAAACATTAGCATCACTGAATTGTCAAAAAGCAGACCTATTTAGAAGTGTCGAGTTTGAAACAGAAAAGGGAATACTGCACAGAATCACTAGGTTTGCTTAACAGAGGTATACTTCAGATGTGGGCCAAACAAGTCTCAGGCATCATAGCCTAAAAGACACATCATAGCATTCGTGGATTAGCTTTTTCTAGGTTTCTATTAGGTTTTAGAGAACTCTATAGCAAAGAGATGGTACAGTCAATTCACTCAAAGTAGGATTGTGCCTATTCCATTACTTCAAAAGGTATTTCTTTCAACTACAAGCAATACCATTTTACAGAAACAACAATTTATAATTCTGGGTTTTAAAAGATCCAGCAGCAATCAATGCACAAATCTATCAAAGTTTTAGTAACCAGTCATTGCACACTCACATCTCAAGATATTTTCCTTGGGCTTCTGATAGCTGTCTGTGAAGTTAACACCATATGAAAAGAGGGAGGTGGCCAATTTACTTCTAAGACACTTTCATATGGCTATGCAGCTGAAGCGTGACAGAATTTAAGCGATTCTTTTTTCATTGCCTTTTTAAAAAATCAGTCTATTTATTTCACAGTGCTAGATCTGCTTATTTAGAAAAGTAAGTCAAAATACAAAAAGCACATGTGGAGAAGCAAGTTGCTTTTTAATTAATGCACTGGGACAGTTCCCACAGCAAGATGCCAAGATTCTCTTACCGCGATGCCTTGGTGTTCATTTATTGGGAAAACTCTTGACTAATACAGGATAAGGGATTCAAAAAACTTGAACCTGCTTTGTGCTTCAGTGGATTTCCCTGCAAAGGGAGAATTGTATTATTTTTTTTCTTCCATTACTTGCTTGCCTTCTGTAAAACTACATATCAAACCATGCATACATTTACAATGACAATGTATGGTTCATGCTTTCATGCTTGAACACCCATATTGAAACGCAGTCACACAAAAGAGTTTATTTTAAGAGAAGAATTTCTAAAGAGAATTAATGTCTGCAAAAAATGTGAGAAGTCATAACAGAATCTTCCAAAAGAATCTGAGTCTTGATGTAGATATAGACAATATCAGGTAACCATTGTGACATTTAGAATCTATTCGTGTAATTTTTCACTATGTTGATGCGGCTTTAATAAAAAGTAAGAAAATCATTCAGTGCTATTTTTAACTTAGTTTTTCTGACAGCTATTAATGAAATTTGAACTGTTCTAAAAGAAACTGAAAATGTGATTTGAAAGCAAATTCTTAAAAGCACTGAGTAGCACTGATACCAATTTTCCCTATCTTCCTCCTGCTTTCTGTTCTTGCAAGCTGTTCTCCGTTTCAGATATTATTTGTCATATTTTCTGTAGTTACTATGTGTCTCCTGAGGTTGGATGTGTATTCAGCTATTCCCATCTACTTCATAAAGCCTACAATTAAGGTTGTATCTCATTTTTAAAGCTCATCTGTTCTTTGCAAGAATTTTTAGCCTCTACTAATGGCTAAATATAGCTAAAACAATTGGTACAGTACTTACAAGAGAGAAAAGAATGTCAGCTAGATATGACAACATGGGCCAATTTTGTTTCAGCTGGGATCTGTTACAAAATGCAGTTCCTTGATTGCTTCCACTTATTTCTACTCTGGTATGACCTCTTTATGTCCTTCCCAGACTTTCTGCTGCTGCTTCTCACCTCTTTTCAGCAATTCTGTTGCTCTTTTGCCAGGTTATTACTGAAATATTTGGTGTTCATGCTCATTTGGATTAACAGTTGATATGCTGTCTCTCCCTGTATGAATGTATGTAGATTAATGGTTGTGATAGTAATAGATAGATCTTTATATGAACACAATTGTGAGCTTTTTGGTATAATTTACATAAAGCAGTTGTTCTTTATGTAGCCTAATTACTGACTGTTACTCAGTAGATAGAATTTTTGAAGGCTTATAGTAGCTTGCTGTTTCCTTGCACTAAGCAAGTAAGCATTCAGATAGTAAAGGGGATGTGAATAATTTTTTTAATTCAATTTTTTTGCCACAGCTGCTGAATTTTTATCCTGGAAAATGGATGGTGGTGAAAAATAGGGGAAAAAAAAAACAGACTAGAAAAGTAGATATGAGTTCTGTAAGTACTCATCAAGGCCAACATGCATGGATATTAATCCTGATGCTGAGTTAATTATTTAATATGTTCATTTAAAGAATTTAATGTGAAAATACAGATTTTTTAAAATCACATCTACAAATTTACACCCCATCAGTCTAGTAACAAAAATAACTTTTGTTTAGTTATCTGTAAACAATACCTAGAACAACGACCTTGCTTAGAGTTGTGAGACAGAAAACTGAATCTCTGACAACTTTAGCTTCAGGAGTTTGATATCTGAAAAGGAGCTGTGCATAAATCCATGTAAAGTTTTACAGACACTTTAGAACTACTTTGCTGAAATAAAGAAGTAAACAGTGATCCCTGAACATGGCACAGAAATTGCAGCAGGGAGAAAATCACTTGAGGGAAAGAAGAGAATTGTGTGTGTGTGTGTGTGTGTGTGTGTGTGTGTGTGTGTGTGTGTAATAATCCATTATTTCCAAAAGTGAAGAAACAGGGAAATAAAAAAAATTAAAATATAATATATCCTTTAAAAAAATTGCACATGTGAAGAGTATGCTACTTAAAGAAACCAACGGGTTTGGATACACTAGATGTATTTAACATTTTTGTATAAGTCACACAAAAGAGACCAACTATAAACATATGCTACAAAAGTTTGAGAAATATGGCACTGGATATATAAATCAAATCCTTTTTTAGATATCAGAAATTTATTTTACAGGTAGAGTGTCTTTCTAACTGTATCAGCCTTGTGCCAAGACCTCCAAAATTATACCCTTTTACTGGTTTTATAAGTAAGAGCTCAGAATGGAGAACTAAACTGACAATGTAGTTTGGAAGGCATGAGATTATGTGATTTGCAGATAAGCAAGCTCTTAGTCATTGAGTTCTACCATCGCAACCTAACAGTGAAAAAAATCAAAGGTAAGAAAGCAATGATCAGACAACGTTGTAGAATTAGACTGAGCTGAATTTGACATTGCTAATTTATAATCTAACAGCAACAAAATGTGTTTCAATCCGTGCAAACATTTTTATGGGAAGTTGTGAATTTCATTGCCTCTAATAGGTGTTAGAGTAACAGAAATTACAGACATAAAAAAATTCAGAGTAAGACAAAAGAATTGAAAATATTCCCCAAATCACTGTTGCTTTATCAGAATGACACAATGCCCATCTATGGTGGAAATTTTTTTTTGGTAGAGTTGTAACACAAAGTTGTTGCTTTGAAATTGATAATCCAAGTCAAACCAAAAATAGGGGAAAAGCAGCATGTTGAATCTCAAGTCACTTGCATGGATACTGGCAAGAAAAAGGGTGGGTGAATGACCAAAGAAAAAGCAAACAGTATAATTTAAAGAGGGCATTTTAATAAGCAGCTTTTGTTTTCCTTCCCCATTTCAGAAAATGCCAGTGTTTCTCAACAGAAGTATAACGCGCCTTGCAAGACAGCTAAGACCCTTGTAACACTACTTGAAAGTGATTTTGCATCTCTTGACAACAGTAAGTATGAGTGACAAACAGCATTGTGCATTTCAGAGGTTATATAGCATTAATAAATCCAACCAGTGGATAGATTACAAGTATTTGGAATTGCACAGCAGAGTTCTGCAAATTGTTGTTGTCTCCTCTGCTAGGAAACACAGACATGCAGTTAAAACTTATGTGCCATTTTAAACAAGCACCTTAAAATCCTCAATTCGTAATTTATGATGGTAAAATCTATTCTGGTATCTTGGTTGGTTTAGGAAGTATGAGGTTGAAACTGCAGAATTAAGTAATTGTTTGATAGGTGTGGGTCAAACCAATCAGCAAGTAAAAGATGCATTTCTTACAAGTACATTGAGTCCAAACTGATTTTGTACTCTGAGAGAAAACTCATGAGACACATCCTTAATCATAATGAGAGCAAAAAAACAAACTACCCACTGTAAGCTAGTGCTTTTAATAATGTCCATCTCTCTGAGAACCAAATTTCTTTCAGGGTAATACCTTTCCTACATTCCTAGCCACTGCAAGAGGTAGACAGGATTTCAAGCAGTATTTTATTGTATGCAAATTACAGTGAGGTCTTCTGCCATATAGTTCAGGGAGGGATCAGACTCGTCCAGATGTGTAGAAACTGAGACAGACTCCTGACTAAGGTGGCATGACTTGTACTCTCTACATTCCTAAGACGACGAATGTCCGAGCTAAGTCTTGCAGTTTATTAGAGATGTAGATTTTGACAGAGTACATTACACATGGCTATGGTGTCTCATCAAAGCTAGTCCCTGCACTACGTGCTGCATAAACCAGTCTCTACTATAACTTCACTCAATTCCCCTGTCGAGTTCCTTTTCCTTTCTACCAGCTACTGAGAATTGTGATGTGTTAATTACCTAATTAACACATCTTCTTTGTAATTAACCTGGCCTTCTCTTTATCCTTACTATCCACACCAGAAAGAAGGATGTCAGGTGGATCAATTTACAGCAATCTAAGCTGTTTACATGCATACAGACAGTTTAAAACAAATAGCATGTCAAAGAGGTCTCAATAGGGAAGCAAGGTTTATTACCAGCTATGGAGGTAATAAAAAATGACATTAGAATAATATCTGTGCTGTACTCCCTAATGCCCAGCTTGGGAAAAGCTGAGGAGGGGTAGAAGGGAAAAAGAAAAAAACAACAACAACAACAAAAAAACCAAACAAACAAACAAAAAAAAAAACCAGCATGCCCCACTGGGGAGAAAAGGGGAAGAGGAAAGATTAGTCAGAAACAATCACCTGATGGAAGAGAGCAGGATCAGAGAGAATATTTTCTAACAGTAATGCTTGGGTGAGGCATTAGTCATTCTCTCCTGCTATGAGCTTGTTGCCTTCTGCAGGTGGGTCTCCTGGGGAAAATTGTTTTAAAGTATGATTAGGAGCAAGAGGTTTCAGGGACAGATTACTGTTTTGTTTTATTTTATTTTATTTTGGTGGCTATTGCTATGGAGGGATTTAATTTTTAGTTCAAATGGTTGTGAGTGTAATGGAACATTTTTAAACAACTAAAGTTAATTCAAAGAGTAGAGTTATGTATTGCTACAAAATACTGCCAGTGCCTTGGTTTTAAGTGATTGATCTCCTGGGTAGAACCCAAAACCTGATAGGAACTGTTCAGTATAGAGATGTATTTTGTATCTGTTCCCACCCCAGAGCATTGTTGACCCACCTACCAGTGGCTCCAAGTTTTAATTTTGTCCATGTTGGAACTTTAATGTAGAGATTTTTTTTTATATATATATAGTTCTGCTTTAAAAATAAACATTAAAGAAAAGGGGAAAGGGAAGCAAGGGATTAAACAACCCAGTAGTTGAATTTCTGTGATGTTGATCATAGCTGATTAACATCAGAAGTCTCATCTGTAGCATTTGATAGATCTTACACAATTAAGGTGTCATGAAAATACATAAATAGCTTTAGCAGTTGGTGCTTCTTTTTTGTAGGTAAGTCAGGTTTTTTTTTCTTTTATAGTTCTATGTGTTCTATTTTAATATTCTTTTTCTTTATGTGATCTTTCTATAGAATTACTACATAAAAGGAGTCAGTAATATTTTCCAATACAATATTTAGAACTAAGAGGGCATGAGTATGACTTTAAGCATAGTTTTGTTCCAAAGTCACTCTATGAACACTTTCAAGCAGTAACAATTTTAATAAATAAATAAATGTCAGTTCCTTATATGATATTAGGTTCAAGTGGGAGATTGCATGGTCCATCTGCTCAAATCACTGTTTGTGGAAATACAGTAAAGAAAAGCTTTCACCACCTGAGAAACTATTAGGATAAAGAAGTAGAGGGAGGTGGTGATTTGGAGTGTTTTAAATGTGCTGAGGTGAATTTGTATGGATTTTAAGAACTATGCATTCTGACTTAAGTGACTGTCTTCTTTCTAAGTCATACTTCTGATACTGAAATCTTACCTGAAAGCTTAGGTAGGAGTTGTATAAACTCAGAAGAACAATAGAATCATAGAATGGTAAGGTTGGAAGGGACCTCAAGGATCATCTAGTTCCAACCCCCTGCCATAGGCAGGGACACCTCCCACTAGTACAGGTTACTCAAGGCCTCATCCAATATGGACTTGAACACATCCAGGGAGGGAGCAGCCACAACCTCCCTGGGCAACCTGTTCCAGTGTCTCACTACCCTCTTTGTAAAGAACTTCCTCCTAACATCCAGTCTAAATCTCCCCTCTGCCAGTTTAAACCCATTGCCCCTTTCCTGTTGTTGCAAGACCTTGTAAATAGTCCCTCCCCAGCCTTCCTGTAGGCCCCCTTCAGATACTGGAAGGCTACTATCAGGTCCCCTCGAAGCCTTCTCTTCTCCAGGCTGAAGAGCCCCAACTCCCTCAGCCTGTCCTCATAGGAGAGCTGCTCCAGCCCTCTGATCATCTTTGTGGCCCTCCTCTGGACCCGCTCCAACACTTCCATGTCCTTCCTGTGCTGAGGGTTCCAGAACTGCACACAGTACTCCAGGTGGGGTCTGACGAGAGCAGAGTAAAGGGGCAGAATCCCCTCCCTTGCCCTGCTGGCCACGCTTCTCTTGATGCAGCCTAGGACTCGGTTGCTGTCTGGGCTGCATGTGCACACTGCAGGCTCATGTTGAGCTTTTCATCAACCCAGACTCCAAGGTCCTTTTCCTCAGGGCTGCTCTCCAGCCATTCACCACCCAGCCTGGATTTGTGCTTGGGATTGTTGTTCTAAATTCTTCTTCCTTCCTACACTTCTTACAGTCTCAGAACCTTTTTCTTAAGGAAAGATTAAAGGTGGATTTAAAACGCCTACGAGAAACTTTTTCGTCTAGAAATTTCTAGAATTTTTTAAATTGCAACGTGGTAATTAACTCTTCCTTAACTAGGTGCTTTTTCAAATCTTTTCTAAGGATAAAATCCTTTGTATTACAAGTGACTTTTCAGGAGCACCCTCTTGAGTATAGTGCATCCTGTTTGGCGATGCATGGCATGAAGGATGCAGTCCATATGGTGCTGTGTGACTCACAGAGGAGAATATCCTCAGTGCAAGGAGATGCTGTCAGCTCATCCTGCTTTTTTAATTTGAGTCCATTTGCTACAGTTGTTCTTCTAGAAATATTATCAACATAAAAAATTAGTGCCTGAGACACCCTTAACAAATTTTGACATTTAGTTAACAGAAATGATACTGTGATACTGTGATAGCAACCCCCCCTACCATTTTTCTCCTTGCTCTGTTGGAGTTATCTGCAGAGCCACAGCTTTAGACTAAACCTGTAGATGTAAAGTGATGCCTCATCTGTATGTCTTTAGAAACAGTTAGAAAGGGAACATAGTCAGAAATTGCATTGTGTTACTCCAGAGTTCACTAGTTCCAGAACAAATGTGAAGTGTTTTTTAGAGATGTCATCAGGAACTGATATGAATGAATCCAGACACTCAGTATGCTTCAGAACCTCCCTACCATCTCATATAAATATAGTGAATATGCTTGTCCAAGAAAGCACAGATGCCATTCCCTGTGTGGTCTTTGAAACTGTATCTGTATGATTCTGAATGTCCTTATGAGCTTTAGGCACCGTGGTGGTGGTAAGTGCAGTCTTTGGAGATGCTAAGAGTATGCAGAAGCTTTTGATATTGATTCTTTTGTTTGTTGGGAGGGATCTTAGCCTTTGAATCCTAGCTAAGAGCTGACTCTCTCCAGACAGGAAGAAATTGGCTTTTCAGTGTTCCTCTTAGGATACTACCTGCCTTACAGCTCTTCTTTTGTGTTCTTTTCTATCCACTTCAGTGCAGCATTAGGAATTTTCATTCATACCAGCACCAAAAAATGTCCATTGAAGGCAGTGGGGACCCTGTACCTGTATTAGGCCCTGTCGCCTTCGAAGTCAGCATCACGAAGTAACCATGCAGCACTTGAGAAGGTGGTTCTGTGCACTCTTGCTGTTATTTCTTTACCAAGCACATTGCTGCTCCAAAATGATGGTGAGAGATGATGAGCATGGACAGTTGTATATGTCAAAGTTAAAAAATCCTGACCAACAAAGAGTGAAATAAACTATGCATTATATCCCAAGCAACAGCCAACTAAATCACCCCTGATCATTCCTGACATCACCCTCTGGGATTCTCTCTTTCCTCCTGAACTCTGTGCTGTGAGAAGAATTTACAAAATAAGAAATTGCCAACTGCTATTCAAATGATAAGTGGTGCATGCTAATTACATTTTATATGGTGATTAATTAAAAATAACCATGCAAATGTCTAATTTAAGAGTCACTCAGTTCGCAAAGTCTTCAGACACTGCTTAGCTGCCCTAGGCATTTGGTGGTTAGGCAATTTACTCAAGCTTTCAAAATATTCTCAAAATGTCTAAGATAATGAAGGTTCCTGAAAAAGTTCCAGCTAGCTTGGAATATATAAACAGAGGTTTCAGAACAGTAAAGTGGCACTGCATATATTTGCATTTTTGAGCCAGATCACTCCGTGTATACATAAAAATAGACCAGGAAGGGAACAATAGAGGTTCTAAATAATCTGAATATTTATCTGC
Organism: Eubucco bourcierii; assembly: GCA_013396675.1. Taxonomy (NCBI): domain Eukaryota; kingdom Metazoa; phylum Chordata; class Aves; order Piciformes; family Ramphastidae; genus Eubucco; species Eubucco bourcierii. The sequence continues at coordinate 1,139,455 of VWZE01016341.1, read as the reverse complement.
AGCAAATAGTGGGTTAGGTCATAGATTAATTTATTGGACAAAGAAAATTAAATATAATTTTACCTAGATGAAACTTTTTTCGTTTTCTTTCAATACAAAGTGTTTGATACGTAGGAGGGCAGGGACTTTGCCTTATTCACAAACAAGTGTAATTGTATCAGGAGAGCTATGGCATAGTTCAAAGACAGTGAATTTTAATGAACTAAATACACATCTTACAGAACAGATTACAATGGCCTAGTAGATGGAAGATTAAAATATACGAAGTGAAGAACATTTTCACTAAGTAACTAACGAAAATTTACAGATAATTTACCTGTTCTCTATTAGTAAACTAAAATATAGTGTTGATGGTTGAATTGCTATTTTAGAATCTTATTCCAGATGCCTTTGATGTAGAATTTTTATTAAATTTGATCAGTAAAACACCCAAAGATGAATTAATATGTCTAAACTCTTGCATCTAATTTCATGTTTCTGCTTATGTAGGTCACAGTACTATAATGACCGTTGCCACAATATGCTGCTCTACAACATTGTACTCTCATAACTTACCTTTTTTATTAAAGTCCCCTTATCAGGTGCTCAAATATTTTCCATGAAGATGAATGAGTCTTGGATTATGACAAATGATCTTAAAAGCGTGACCTGCACTGGAGCATCTTCAAGACAGGAATAATCAATGCAGCCATCTTGAAAAGGAGGATGATGCTATAAGGATATTAACCATACCATTCTGGGTCAGTTGAGAATTGTTTCTTCTCTTAAACTGTTTCAGTAAATTCTGTGTATACAACACATTTATCTGCAGGAATATAGAATCATAGAATGGTAAGGTTGGAAGGGACCTCAAGGATCATCTAGTTCCAACCCCCTGCCATAGGCAGGGACACCTCCCACTAGTACAACTCACTCAAGGCCTCATCCAATCTGGCCTTGAACACATCCAGG
>VWZE01016341.1:1110887-1138275 GCA_013396675.1 Eubucco bourcierii | reverse complement strand
CCTCCCTTGCCCTGCTGGCCACGCTGCTCTTGATGCAGCCTAGAACTCGGTTGCTGTCTGGGCTGCATGTGCACACTGCAGGCTCATGTTGAGCTTTTCATCAACCCAGACTCCAAGGACCTTTTCCTCAGGGCTGCTCTCCAGCCATTCACCACCCAGCCTGTATATATGGTATGAAAATATGATATGAAAACAAAGAGAATATAGGTCAGTAAATTCAGAATGTGATGTTCTTACTGCTGTCCAAATACTCTGCACAGTTTTAAAAAAATTAATTCCGTATTAACAGCTAGACACAAAGCAAGAAGCTTCTGTACCTGCATACATTACTACCTGCAAACACTTCAAAAGCACAAAACTCATTAGTTGTGTTATTAATTATAAATAGCAGTATTTTTGGTCATGGACACTAAAACCTACAGTATCTGAGGTTATGTAATGATGCTTTCTACTATTCTCTAAAATGAGATTTATGCACAGAAGAATTGTAATAGTTTCTAATGAACGAATAAAGTTGACTGTTAAATACTGATAGATAGAAGAGATATATCTTAAGAAAATATTCTGTTGCTCATTCCTCTTTTGACTAAATTTCTCTCTGCTGAAAAACCCCCAGACTGCTTTAATCATATTATTAGTCAGAATCAGGTATGGTCTTTGGTCAAAATCAGTCATCAGTTTATTATCTCCAGTATATAAATGTGAAGTACACTATTTTAGCTATTCTAACTATCTGTATTTTCTCATTGGTGGTTTGTTTTTTTTTTTTTCACACTCACAGGAAGTTTTATCATTGCAGTTGCATATGTTTTTTTTTCACATGGTGTTTGGCAGATTGACTCTCAGCATGGAAACTATTTCCTGAGAAGCTTCAAAACTTTATCTAACCAGTGATGAGAACCAACAGAATGAGGAATAGGGTTGCTGGTTTTGGCAGAGCACTGTATATTCAGCACTAACAAAGACCTGTTTCACATTGGTCAGCAGCATGAGATCTGACTGGGGCCAAGAAACAATCAGTGACTCAAAAGCATCAGTGTGTTGCCTTCCAAACCGCATTGCCTTTGTTGAGACAATGACAAAAGACAAGGCTTCTTGGGATGGTGTATTATTGCTCTGAGCCTCCTGCCTGTATGGCCAGGAATTTCTTCTCTCACTATGTTACAACCCACTTCCACCTTTTGGCAGTAGCCCCTATAAGTACAGTTTGACCCCTTGGCCCTGTGATGGCAGACAAAGGCAGTGAATCTTTGAAACAACGATTGCATTAGACAAATGTTAACTTCCTTTGTCTTGGACATCTACATTTGTCTCTTATGCATACACAACAGCTACATTTAGCCTGCAGAACAATTTGTTTTCAACCAAGTGACTAATTTTGATTAGACCTAAATAATGTTGTTAATGAAATCATATTCCAATTGCTTGAATGTGACTGGTCTTTTATGTTCCTTTTTTCTTTTATTTGGGTTTGTTCGTTGGTTGATTGGTTGGTTTTGGGTTTTGGCAAATTTCAAAATTTGAACGAAATGGGAAACTGGCTAATAGGACACCTTCCTGAGCTTTTTCTCTCTTTTCTTTCAGAGTACACAAATATTATGTCCCCTGACATACAGATGTAAGCATAATAGATGTTTATATTTCAGAAAAATATTAGCTATATATGTGTATATATATATATAAGCTCTCTCTATATATAAAATCATAGTGCACAAGATGCCAATATGATATTTTGGTTTTATACACTGAAAGAGCACTACTGCTGTCACAAATTTATGGGTGCAACATGGAGGCTCTGAGGGGATTACAGTGACAGTTCTTTGTTTTAGTAATGTCAAAGTTTATCTTCTACAAGTTGAGAGCAAACATTCAACAGCAGTTACTCTAGTTGTTTTACTGATATGTTGTTATTATATGAGAAAGGTATTAAGTCTTTTGTTTAATGTTTACTTTAGGGAGTGTCCTCCATTTCACAAGGGTTTAAATAGCATATATTGGTGAAATATTTTTTATGCCTTGAAAGGGTCAGGATCACATTCAGTGGTGGTCACTCATCTCTAGAATTTTTATTTAATTTAAGTAACAATGAAGGAGTTCTTGCAACTGTAAAAATTAATTTCAGTTTAACTCTTGTTTTCCTTTAGTACATAATAAATTCTGGAGAAAATAAAGTCAATTTACATGAGATCAAAACCTGATAGTAACATTAGATCTCTACAGAACTGTGTTTTACTTCTAGGTGCAGAAGCCAAAAAACACTCCTACTTGCAGAATCTAGGCAGAAGCATAATAAGCCCAAGCTTGTCACTGTTTATTTCTTCTGTCCCTGCAGGAACACCAAATGATTGATGTCATGCAGAAAATCTGGGACTCTGGAAGTGTTCTAATTCTGCTTTTGTGTACTTTCCAATAAATTCAAATAACTTCAGTTTAAGTCACTTAAGGTACTCTTTTTAACACCAATTTTAATTAGTGCGCATTTTTGTCATGGAAGCGTTCAAGACTGTCTTTTTTGACAAAACAACATATCTGTCAGTCTTCATAATGTGCTGTTTTATTAGCTTACTGAAAAAAAAAATTGTTTGTAGTGAAAGATCCAGGGACTCTAAAATAAACACATCAAGAATCACCTTGCTGAATTTAACTAATTCTATTTCCCATGTAACACTGTTCATAGGTGGCTAAATGAAGATTAACTGAAGCTAAAATGATAGAGGACAGCTGCTGAATCTTTGGTGGTTGTGCAGGAGAGCTTCAGTTATTCAAAGAACCCTTTAAGGGGATAAATTTAAATAAAAAAAAAAAAAACAAACACCAAAAAAACATGAGCTTGCCGTTGTTTTGTGAAAGGAGAGCATGTTTGAAAAAACCCAAAAGTCTTTAAATGCTTGTTAAGAATAAGAGATGGATTTGTTCTTAGTTTTAAAGGGATGCCTTAGAGGAGGGGTCATTCTGAGAAGGAAATAGGATGAGAGTTACCATTGTAGTGTTGGCACAGGAGTAAGATTTCATAATAATGAAATATTTATTCATGAGTTATTTTAAAGAAATTTGAATAATACTAAATTGGAAAGAGAAACATTTACTTGATATGAAATAAACTCCCAGTTTTTCATGACTCTCACATCCTTGATTCCTAATGATTCCTAGCACAATAAAATATGAGTAAGTAATGACATCTCAATTTCATGCTCTTCAGCAATAGATGAGTGTTGCTCACAAATGAGAAAGCTTGAAACCCAAATTGTTCCAAAGTTTCCCCACAACAGTAATTGTGCATTTGCATTACTACTCATGTTTTCTGTTTAAATAACAGCGGAGCAAATAACCCATTCAGTGCCTTCTGAAACACAGGTGTGTTATTTTTAAAAGATTAATGGTTCTGCAAAGCAGTAACATACATAATTAAGAAGCCTATATGCCTACATTTAACCTGATTCGGTGCTTTTCACTTAAAAGTAATGCAAAATTTGGCATTCTGGTTAAGTTCTGTCACAATATGAACCCAAACCAATTTAGTTACAGAGCTGTAGGCTCTGTAGAACAAAGTAGAATAAGAGCTAGACTGAAATCAGCTTTTCCTAGTTTGATAAAAGATACCTTTGATTCTGTTAAAATGGAGGTCAGATTATAGAGAACAATGACCTAATTGTTGGATACGGAAGAACTAGGAATAATATCACAAAAGCAAAGCTGTGGTGGCATTTATGATGGGTACTTGCAAAGTAATGGAGCCTGAAGTGGTTAAGCACGGCAATAAACTAAGGCTAAGCTATTGTATTCAAAATTGTATGCAACCACAACCAGCAGGTAACCATAAATTCTATGATTACTGTACAGGATATTCAAGGCTGTCTGAATAGCTGTTTCTTGTTTAACTATAACCAATACACAACACAAACACACCACAGAGCATCAAGGGCAACCATAAATTTTCTTTGTTTTTTACTTGATTAGTGAGGAAGACAGGGTTTATTTTCCCATTAATGCTTTATTTTTTCCTACTAGGACTACTAGTATATCTAAACTGGCCCTGATTACGTCTGAATCCGGGAACTGTAAAGGAATACAGATAAAGTGTGCTATGGTTTAGCATATCCCATCTAAGAGATATTGTTGAAATGTTGGTTATAAATTGTCATAAAACTTGTATTAATATTTTTTCTTTTGATAATTATTAATCTCTAAGACTACTTTAGTGACTAAAAAATAATTCTAACATTGTGAAAAACATTTAGTGTAATATATTTCAAAGTAACGTGTATGCGGTGAAAAGGATGGGGGAAAGTGTGGAGCGCAACACCAGCATGCAGCAACTATACAGATGTCATAGGAGTTAAATTGCATTGATTAGAAATTTGGGGTTGATAAACATGCAGACATGATTCTTATCTAGTTCCAGAAATTCCAAAGGAAATCAATATCTTTCTAAGTAATAGTTCTTTAACAATGTATCCTGAGTAAACTGCAAGATTTTCAAAACAGTATGTTATGTACTAATAGAAAACTATCAGGAAAATATTTTTAACAAAACAACTTCCTTTAAAATAAGGTTTTATCACTTTTTTATGAGCAAAGTTGCAATATTGAAGACATAAGGGATTTTTCTCCTCTGTACTCAGCACTAGTAAGACACATCTGGAGTGCTGTGTCTAGGTTTGGACTTCACCCCACAAGGTAGACATTGATATACAGGAACCAGTCTAGTAAAGGGACTTTAAAGATGGTTAAGGGTTTGAAGCACCTTTCATGTGAGGAAAGGCTGAGAGAGTTGAGATTGTTTAGATGGGAGAAAAGATTCAGGCTTATTCATGTATACAAATACCTGATGGCAGGAAGTGCAGGGAAGACAACAATATTTACTACTGCTAGTTTTTGTAAGTGCCCATCATGAATGTCATATGAAAAACAAAAAGGAATAGGGATCTGGGTAGCTGTAGGTAGCTCCAAATAAATAATTGCAAATAGCGTAACGATCGAATTAGACTAGAGAAAGTATTGCTATGGTTAGGTTAATGAAAATTAAAAGGCAGATTTCTAAAGATTTCTTTACTGTAAGTAAATGTGCCTTAATAAACAAAAATAAATAATTGCATGGCCTCTTCTAATCCTGAAATAGCAGACTCAAGGAACATAATCTTCACAAATTGAATTCTTGTTGATGTGCCACGTCTCTATAGTAAACAGTCTTGTAAAGCACAGGAAGAAGGAAAGAGAAAAACTGATAGTAATATTTGGGAAACCTTTATAAAAGCTTTTATAATGGTAACTGTGGTATAAGTGGCTACAGAAGCTGAAAATAGCAGTGGACCTCTGATAATAAATGTAATTAGCAAAAAGTCCAGAAAATTGCGCTGTATGATTGCTACTCCTTGGGGAAGTTATATTCTCTCTATGACTCACTGCTAGATTATAGTTTCTGTTTGGAAATTTGGGGTCAATTGCACATACAGTGATTATAATCTGTGTCTTACAAGGCTTTCGTTACTTTAATTTCCACAATTACTTGCAGATCTTGCACATTTCCTGAATTCATAGTGTAGCTTCCTGACCCCACAACGATTCAATTGCATATTACACAGTGTGAGACTATATTGTGCTAGTGCTTGTTATGTGACATCCCTTTCAGTTCTTAGCCAGATGCAGTATCCAAACAGTGAGCTTCATGCTATTTTTCGGTGTAAAACAGCTCACACATTTGTGCTGTTTTCTTGAGACTGTAGGTTTGGATAGCAATTACTCATTCATGGAGTTTTCAGCTGAAATATGCTGTCCTAAGGAGGAATGACATATGAATGCTTTTGCATTTCTGGCTATATGACTAGAGTAGCACCTTCAGATCATTAGCTTTTGCTGACAGAAAGGTTAAGTTTGCATAATTTAAAAACCTACTAAAACCAATAGCGATGAGGAAGGGTGATTCACATAGCATTGCTATAGCTTGCTTACTAAGTGAAGATCTTCCTAAAAGGTATGAAAATCCCTCAATGCCTTGAGCAAACCATAAAAAGCAGTAAAACTTTGGAGGTCCACAGAAATATCTATACAATGAGCTAATAATCTTACCATTTATTGGCTGAGGAGAATGTATTATAACTTGGTGTGCTGAGAAATCGAAAGACCAGACGGGAATGGTGCTGCAGTCTCTTAGGAATCTGATACACAGCAGGATTAAAATTAGATAATTTGTATTATAATCTGTAGTCATTTCTATACCTTTCAGTATTTACTTATCACGTAATAGAGGTGGCGTGTTGGGTTTTTTTTTTTACCATAGCCCAAAGGAAAAACACTTGAATATGACTTGCTAAAATTGACCTTTACTTAAAGATTGTGACTTTTACATGGCAGTATTATGATAAACTGACTCTAGCTTCAGATTTATTACTCAACTCTGACCTTTGGTTATATTAGAATATTGCTTTCAACCAGACTAAATAATGTCTCTGTGAATGTAAGGAACTGGCAGATCCAAGATGTCAATTGCCAGCTCAATTTTCCTTTCACCTGGGAGTGTAGCACGTCACAATGGTTTATTGATCTAAGAGCCATTAGAGTTCAGTGTTATAATTCTTCAGTTTTCCACACAGTTCAGTACAATACACTGTAAAAGAGATGATGTGTGAACTGGAGCCTGACTCCATTCAAGACTGGTCAAAACTTGGAATGTCCATTCCTGCAGAAATAAATATAATTGTTTTGAATTTTTTAGCCTTAAGTTAGAGTGGAAAGCAAAAATTTTGGAGGAAATATATTTAAATGATCATTCCAAAAGTACTATTGCATAATATTTTTAGTATATTCTGGAATCAGACTGGTTTTCAGATTCAAGTGCTTAGTTTAGATGTTATTGGAACACTTAAAAAATTATACTGTTGCCGCTACATTATGCTGCTTTCGTGTACAGTAAAATATCATGATTTCCTGCTGAGTTCATTTTATTGTGAGGAACTTCTGAAGAACTTCTTTTCCTAAATGTCAGTGACATTCATACATTTTGCTGATATGCTTTGATTTAATAAAATCAGCATATGCTGATAGGAACTGTTTAGTTATTCATAAAGTTTTTAACCTGCTGTATACTGAAGGATAGTAACAAATAAAAACCACCTGCTTGCCACTTCTGCTCAGCATACTTCAAAACAATGATTGTATTTCCATGTAAGAATGTTTTGGAAGTGGTGCAGCAGCTTCAAGTGCCTTTGCTTCAGATAGGGATTGAAATCAGTAGGACTTTTACTTCAGACAGAACTAGAATTATAATCCTATAGAAATTTGCATTATTAAAATAATGATTTATTTAATATCTATGTAAATATTAAAGAACTCACCTAATATTTCTATGCTGTTGGTATGAGGATCTTCTGGATACTGAGGCATGTCTGCTAGTGTTCAGGCCTTAGCCAATTTTTAGGCGTGTTCATAAACCTGTCGTGACTGTTTTAAAACAGTTTGTCGCTCGTGTCTGTCTCCTGTGCTGCTATGTAGATGAAGAGCAGAGAAACACATTTTTCCTTTTTATGAGGCTCTGTAACTTTTGTAATTTAAAGTTCTAATATTAAGTATGTAGATTAAACTATGTTGTCTCTCTCCAAATTCTTTTTAAGGTATTCGTCTTGACTGAAAATGAAAGTGACAAAGCAGGTAGGCATCCATAATATAGATATTTATACAAAATTATTTCTACAAGACACATAGTTGAATTATTTTATTCTTCTAATGACATTTAATTAGTAGTGGGGAAAAGAAATCAGAATTTATCCATAGATTAGCACTGTATAGTCCTTTGGTTTAATATTTCCTTCAAACTAAATTCAGATTGGTTAGGTTTGGGGTTTTTTTAATCTTCTAGACAGTTTTGTTATTTTTAAGTGCACATTTTTCTTTCCTTACTCATAATAGATAGAAACATACTTTAGAATCTACTGGAGCAACTTAATAATTGAGGTGATAATTGAAATAAAAAACAATTATATTATCTTGCCAATAACAGTATCTTTCAAATTTCCATTTTTTAAAATGTAATTTTATGATCATTATTCTTGAAGATATACTTAGGTACTGTACATAAATGCTTTACACTTTTAAATATCATCCTTATAATTCCACCATGACAAAGAGATCTTCACTCATCTTTGTTCAAATCAGAACTGTTTACAGCAGATACAGGATTTCACTAGTTTGTTGGCAGCAACAAGGTTACCTTTAAAATGTTCACATTGAAACAGTGATTCTTTCTGAAAATAAATTCAGTATGTGATGCTTTGAAAGCAGCCATCAGTCAGTAAAACGATTGTAGAAAAAGATTCCACCAACTATTCCTCATTTCATCTGACTGATTGATCTGATTAAGGCCAGTACAGGAGAAGCAGTTTGTTATTCCAAGCACTCTAAATTTAATCTCACTTAAGGAAAAGAAAAAAAAAAAAGAAAAAGAAAAAAAAAAAGGAAAAATCAATTGTCATTTTCAACTTTGTAGAAGGCTCTGTATCTTATTTTACAAAACAAATACTTGTTCCTATTATGATGGAGGAAATAAAAATGGTAACTTCTGTCTAGGAATTACTGCTTAGCTTATTGCTGTTTTATGAGCATTTCTTCCCCCCTGACTGAGTACACAGTTTAATTGCTCAATAAAATTGTAAGATTTTAAGACAAAAGATCTACTATAAAATTAAATGAGATTTTAAAAATGTATGCTAAACAATGTGTCAGTTCATTACATCAGTGCTGGTAGTTTTGTGAGCTGAGAATTAGAGGGTCAGATTCATTATGACTATATTCATGTCAGATGAATTTGAAGGAGCATTTTGTCCTAAGATTACAGAACACTTAAATTTACCACAATGCTGAAACAAAACAAAACAAACAAACAAACAAAAAAAAGTGGAAATGATCACTGCTGGATATGAGGTCTTTGTTCACAGATAACCTCATCTTACCTCTTACCATATGAAACAGGAGAGTCACACTGCATTACTTTGTTGTTCAAGGGGTCTGAACTCTGTGACATTTTACCTGTGAGTTTAATTTACTAGGCAGTGACAAGGTAAACAAACAAAATTCTCCATGCTTGCTCTGCTATTCAAAAGTTAATGAGAAAAGGTAGTAAACCCTAGGTTTGAAAGCTCCTGAGAAGAGAACGTTGGAGATGTACCGCACGGAAAGGAGTTTTGCCTGTAGTGCTTACACATAAGATATTTATAAATATCTACAAATAAAGCCAGTGCCTGACTTATACTTGACAAAAATTCATCAACCACTGTGTTCACTTCCACAAAGTGTCTGGTATTTCTGTGCTGAAAAAATGCTCCAGATTCTTTAACCTTCACACCATAAGTAGGGTACTTTTTCATACTGGCTTTGGGCAGGTCTGAGACTGATGCCTCTCTGAGTTTTTCCCCTTGTTCTGCTTGTGCAGGAGTTGGGCACTCCTGGTTCAGAATGGGACACAGTTTATGAGTGCACCTAATATGAAAGATGTTTAATCTCACATAATTTCCCATCTTATTTTTACCTGGTTTTGTGAGTCGAATGAGTCTAATTTTTCTCAGTGCAATAGTCCATATGATTGTTTGATAGGTATTTCAGTAAGAGATGTATGCCCTTCTGCACAGAACTTTTATTAAGAAATGCCCTATGATTCTCTGGATGAAGTCATTCAAAATTCCAAACATTTTCTAAATTATGTTTGCATAACTTAATGTTCTACCAAAGAACTCTCACTCTTTTTTGTATTTTCAAGACTTTTTTTGTTTGGTTGGTTTGGTTTGGTTTGGGGTGTTGTTTGTTGGGGGTTTTTTTTGTTGTTTGGTTTGTTTTGGTTTTTGTTCAAGACACCTGAAAAGGTTCATTGCAAGTGGTTAGAGTTGTGAGTGACTTAAAGCATTTTAGGAAATAACATCTATTCTGATCTAATTATATGGTAATGTACTCGTTTGTTCGCAATGAACATCACAAAATTTGAAATTAATTGGCACTGATTTTCTCACTGTGCCATTTTCTAAAGCAACCCCAGTGTTCACTCTGGAAAGCTTTATTCATACTTTTTTGGTACATAAATAAAGATGTCCTTTGATATTTGGTTTCGTTTTACAAAACTACAATCGTTAATTTGAAGGACCCCTACTGTTCTTCAGAACATGTAGGACTCAGCAGACAGAAATGCAAACTTTTTTTATTTTCCTTCCTAAGACAGCTGGGTCAGCGAATGAAACAGGAAAAGTATTGAAAAGGTCTTGATCTTCACCCTAGAGCACGGAGAGAGACAGCTTTTTGTTGTTAGTGATTGTGGGTTTTGTAATTAGAATATATTTTTCAATCGGTGCAGATGCATTCAAGTTGAAAGTGGCTCAGGATGCACATAGTAAGTTATTACACTGCTGGTCTCCACTGGAAGTATTATAAGCCATTCTATATTGTGATTTGTTAAAAGAAGGCAAAACAACATAAAAATCAACCCAAAAGGTACAAAAAACATTGTTTCTTTGATTTTCCTATTTATGAAGCACTGAACTGTAGAGTACTCTAATGATAGCTTGTATTAATTTAGACAAACTTGAAAATCTTGCTGACTAGTTTAACATTTAGATGCTTTTTCATTGTTTCTCATCAACCTTTAGCTTTCTGCTGGAGGCACCACATTTGTTATGTTCTTGTAAACAGATAATTACAAATAGTGGTAAAATGAAACACCACCACCAATAAAGCTTCATCCTACTCAGTTAAAAACAAAACAAAGCAAAATGCAAGGATTGTGAACATACCAGTTTTATTAACATGAAACTAATTTTTTGTTCTACTTGCTAAAAAGCTTAGATTGTCTTAGAAAATATTCTGTTTTCCTAAACAGTAAATTTCTTTAACATGAGACTAGTTTTTTGTTCTACTTGCTAAAAAAGCTCAGATTGTCTTAGAAAATATTCTGTTTTCCTAAACAGTAAATTTCTTTAACATGAAACTAATTTTTTGTTCTACTTGCTAAAAAGCTCAGATGGTCTTAGAAAATATTCTGTTTTCCTAAACAGTAAATTTTCTTTTACTTTTTGAAAGTGGTGATCTCAAGTCATCTTTTGAAGGTGAACTTTAGCCTGTTGTAAGCAGAGCTTTATTTTGCAAAAACACGGGTGAGGGGTAGGGGAGATAGGGTATAATCCTGATGTATTGGAAAGTTGAAGAAATGAATACTAAAGGCAGACTAATCAGTGTTAGGAGAATAGCACAGGGCACAGCAAGTCCCTCTTCAGTTAAGTTTATGAAGTAACAGTTGTGGTTCATTTGGATCCGTAACCTATGGCTGCGTCTGCTGATGCTTCTTCAAAATTTGTGTCTCGTCAGAATATACTTTATGTATGTCCTGTAAACAACACAGATCTTCGTGCTTTCTTTGGCCTTTGCTCCACACTGCATTATCTTGTGTGACATGAATCTGGGAGCAGACATTAGGCACAGGATTGCATGACAGTAAACTGAAGTTGTCAAATTGAAACCTAAATGTGGCATAGACTATGTGCTAGCCCTCTTCCAAAGATGAATTCCACCTTTTATGGGATGGATTTCTGACTCCTTCCTTTGTGACAGATCTTCTCTCTCTGTTACAGACTCCTTGAGCTCTGTAGAAATGAATATATATTTGAGGCTTTTTTTTAAAGAATACCACAAGAATACTGACAAGGAAGCAATATCTTTCCATTCTAATATCTTAGTGAGACTGGTATGGAAAAAGAAGGAGAAATGCAAGCAGACTGGTACTTCATAAAACCTATTTGTAAATATTAGTCTCCAAATTGTGTTCCTCATCTTTTTTTTCCTTTTTTTTTTTTTTTTTTCCTTCTCTGTTCTGTTTCAATATCAATATATGACCTAGGGGGCACGTTACAAAAAAATTTAGATATGTTATTACCATATTTTTCATTGCCATGCTATGCAAAAGAGTAATCAATACAGCAGGGTTTTGATCATCCTCACTTTATTGCACATGAAAAATGTATATAGCACCCACAGGTATTTGCTACTAACTTTGTCTTCATATGATTCTTGCTAAGAATGATAATAATATCCTGTTTTATATCTGCAGATGTGGATGGATCCTGCTGTAACACTTTTCTAAACATCATTATGGAATTTACTTTTAAAGCCTGTTTCACACTGACCTAGCAATACTTGTGCCTCATACTTTAATTTGCTGTTTTTCCAACTATGATGGTCATTTTTTAAAGTATTTTTGTTTTTGCACAAGAAGTTTGTGTAAATACAGATATTTACAGACACAGCAATTCAATTTTCTGCAGACTTCATGAAGGTCACATTTTCAAGGGAGGCATAGACAGTTCAGGGAAAAAGGTCCTACACACACTTATGCACACATGCTACCTTTGTGACACAGTTTGTTATGACAGAGATAGAAACCAGGTATATTGAGTGTAAGGGAACTTTTTAGGCTAAAAAAATCCAACCCACTTTAGTTGCTGTCCTTGTGCAAAAAATGAGGAGAAAGAAATAAGAGCAACCATATGCCGTTTTCTGGGGATAGTTGACTGTTAGAATGATGTAAGCAAATGTGGATTGCAAGATGGGAATGAGACATATGGCAATGTCATTGAGTATCTTATTGCAGGAGTTGTAAACTGATTTAGGTCAGTCACTGACATTTCCCAGAACTCAAACCATAGCTTCAAGAGTGCTTTTCTAGCAATGTCCTGCATGCATCACATGTGATTTTATTTTTCAAAACAATGGAATAATGGTCTTGCATTTTTAAAGTACCTTTAAGGGGCTTTAAGATGCAAAATCAGAAAGGAATTGCTTTATAGCAAGCTAACTAACTAAAAGAGAGTGCTGTTTTCCAAGTCTTTTTTAATGCTATATCTTCAAAGTGCGATTAGCTGGCTGTTACATTGTTATAAATGCGCTTCAATCAGAATGGTGTTCAGTTGGCTGTTAACACTTTAGTGTATCTCACAGGTAAAACTATTGTGACTGTAAAGTGCCATCTTTGCCCTCTTCTCACACAACATATATACATACCTTTAAAATAGTATCACAGTGATCTCCAGGGAGCATATCTGTCATGAGTTAATTACTATCCTGTACTATATGAAACTCTTGGCTGCTCTTCACGCTTTAGGATACCCCAAAAGAATAATCACTGCATGACAATGTCTTTTCTGTTGTGATTTAATATCTTCTTGCACTGATTTACAAAGCAGTCAAGATGAAATTGATTTATCTTGTACCAGTATATTCCTAGCTCAATTTGAAGTGAAAATACACTGGATAATGCTGCTCAGAAGTGTACAACAGGCCTCTTTTCTGAAATCAGACTTCAGCTATCTACATTTAGAAAGCTATGAATGATGACATCTGGTAAGCTCATTCTTCTTAACTTGTTTTTATAACCAGACTTGAAATCTCACTGGTTACTCTCTTGCTGAAGATGCAGAAAGCCTGATAGAAAGGCTAATACAGTTTTTAGATCTTAATGCACGTAGATGGTACATAAACACACAGAGAAGACACTGACATTCTGTTCTTGAGCAATTCACAGTATGGGGTTTGTTGGGGTTAGGTCACCACTGCCAGGTGAGGTTGGCTTGTGCAAGGCTACTCCAGATCCCCAAATACAGGAGTATGTAAATCAGGAGGAACTGTGCAGAATACTTCACTGACCAGTGAAGGGAAAGGGTAATTATCCTGAGGAAAACCTTGTGGTTCTGACCACCTCTTTTCTGGGAGAGCTGCTTTTCTTATGCTCTCCAAGGGATGTGGTATACATCTCAGTCAGACTAAAACTTGGGTGTGCGCCTTCTGGGGCTAAAAATGTTACTATTGCTGACCACATGCCACCCTTGCTGAGCTGAAAGAGTCATATACCAGCATTATATGGTGCAGCAAGCATCACCTTACTTTCCCTCCCATTCTCTGTGGTGTCTAGCTGCCAGAACAGCCTCTTCTTACTCCGGGAGCACAGACTACACGATTTTGTAAGATTCTCTAACTTATGTCTATAAAAAGACCTGTTCGTGCTGCTTTGAAAGGAAAAGGGAACAAAGTCAGAGACAACTTGGGAAACAGGAGAGAAAAAAGAAAAAAAAATCAGCAAAACACGAAAAAATCTAAAGAAGCATTTGAAGCTCATCTGAATGTTTTAATTGTCAAAGGAAGGAGTTTATTTTTGTGAACGAGTTTTGGATTGCATGTGCTTTTGAAATATATGCACCTACTTTCACAACACCCACAAGCAATCTAACTTTTCATAGCAGTGTGGCACAGCAAGGAAGCATACCAAAAGAAGACTGGAAACTATTTAGATCGGTGTATGAATTATTAGAAGCAAAGTTATATCAGAATCTCTGATTCCTCTTTATCCAGCTGAGACAGAGAAATAGAACAATGATTCGTGATGCAATTTATGATTTGCCCTTAAGATATTTATGAAACTATTATCTTTATTTCCCCTTTTCTCACATAATTTGATTTGTGGGAGAATTAATAAAAGAAATTACATACACAGAAGCGTAGCCCGTAACTGCCGCATACTCAAATTGAAAAATGTGAACCACACTCAGTGTGATATTTAACAGAAATGAAAATATGATGGTACTAAAGTTATACCTCTTTTTTTTTTTTCCCTCTTCATTGGTTCTGCTATTAAATGAAAGGAAATCTGAATATTATGCGTCTTGACAATGGAATCTTACATAGTAAAATAATATTTAGCATTATTAAAATCTGAGTTATTCTTCTAATTGCAATTTTTTTCATCACAAAACAATGATTGATGTACATAATATTCACTTGATAAGTCAGAAAATACAAAAAATACAAAATACTAGGTTAATATGTGCATTTGTTGCATATATATTTGAGATTAAGGTAGAAACTAATCTAAACAGAGTCAAAATATATTTTTACACAGTCCAATAGATTGCTACGAGGATGATTGCAGGACTTGAACATCTCTCTTACAAAGAATGGCTGAGAGCATTGGGACTGTTTAGTCTCAAATAGAAGTCTGAGAGAGGATCTTACGAAAGTCTACAAATATCTTTACCATTATAAAGATGAAGTTGCCAGTCTCTTTTTGGTAGTGCCCAGCGACAGGACAAGGAACAGCAGGTACAAGTTAGAACACAGGAGGTTCCACCTCAGCACAAGACCATTCTTTATGCTGAGGGTGCTGGAGCGCTGGAACAGGCTGTAGAGAGAGCTTGTGGAGTCTGGAGGCATTGAAAATCATCCTGGATGCATTCCTGTGCAGCCTGCTCTAGGTAATCCTATTTTGGCAGGGGGATTGAACTTCTCTGTAGGTCCTTTCTAATGCCTAACATTCTGTGATTCTGTAAGTTGAACAATGTGTCTGCTTGTTTAGACATACAACCATAAACTCAATCTATGTAACTTGATGCAGGAAGTGGAATAAATTTTTGAAAATGGAAAATCCAGTTTAGCACTTCTTTATTTTTTGTGATAATAGTGTGGTTTCTTTGTTTTACAAAAACAAGACTAAGAACTTTTCCCTACCTTATTGCTATGTTGATAGATCATAGAGCAAGGTCTCAGATGCTATGGTAACAGTGGCTTATGAGCCTGAGAAATCACTAAAAAAAAATTCTCATTTGAAAAAATTGAAAAATACATTTGCTCATGCAGCCTAGGAAAATAAAAAGAAGGTTGAAAAGCATGGAAGGATGATTTGCACAAAACAAAGAACTTAAGGACAGCATGCAGATAAACAGTGCCCTGGTGGCAGGATAAAGACTTCTGTATCTCAGATAAAAGTGTATTTTAGAACCATCTTAACAACAGGAATTATAGAAAACCATCCAATTGTCATCAAGAAACTATTCATAATACTTCACAAATGTATGTTCTGTGCTTGATATATTTTTAACAGAAAAAAAATTGTACTTTTTCTTGATCATTTTTGCTACCTCTTTTTGTGATGACTGATTCTTGTGTATGGAGACTGAATACTCCATTAGTGGGACAAAATACATAATGAATATATTTTAGAAATCTTTACAATCATCCAAAGCCTTGCAACCTCCTTATAGATTGTAAAATTGAAGCCTTGTTGGATTTCTTGGAATCCTGTTGTTGGAGGCTCAGTGAAGCATCACGTGCCAAATATTTCTCTAATATCATTAAATGTTTTTAGTTTAGGATTAACTCTTGGAGGGAAAGCTCCATGTGTGAAAGCAAACCACCTTATTTTCTTTTAAATACTGTAGTTTTCTGAAGCTATTCAGAGGTTATACTATAGCTTTGTCATAGATTTTCTCTTCTCTTGAAAACTTTCTAAAGTTGTGTAACATTTATTCTAGGCAAATAGTGGCACTGAAGTTCTGACATGGTTATTTCTGTATTTCAAATTCATCTGCCTGAAGTTGTATTTGTCACCCACATGCAGACTTCTGGCAAAAAGAGGAAGAGTGACAAAGGGCAGGAAAGCCAAAGGCTTTGTTTCTCTGAGATTCCAGGTGTCTGTGATTTACTTTTAAGAAGCTCCACATGAATTTCCCCAGACAGAGTAATAACAGGAGTTTTGCCATTGTTCAATGGGATTAAGGCTTCACTCTAAACCACTGCCCATAATTCAATTACATGATGTCAGCAGCAGGAAACAAACAGCCTTTTCTTCACATTTGACTTGCCTGCATCTTTGCTTTATACTGATTTGTAGAAGTGAAATATGCATACCTGAGCATCCAGCTGTTCCTGTTAGCAATCCTCCAGCAACAGTTTACAGCATCCTAAGGTTACAAATTAACACCACCATACCAGGAGGAGTGGTTGGGTTGTTGCCTTTTTCTTTTCTTTTTTTTAATTGCAAGTTTATGTGCATGTAGCACACCATAAACCTATGTGTTTGTTCTTTTGGATGGCAGAACTGACCTTCAAGCAAATATTTAAGAAACTATGTGGAGCCTGATGTGCTCCATGCTGTATGATTCAATGGGAAGGAAGCCTACCTCTACAGGAGGTCATCCAAAAAAGTAAGATAAATCAACAGTCTGAGACAAACAGCAGCAGGACATAGCTCAAAATATTATCAAAGGAAGAAAATTGTTTTCTTAAAGGTCTGCAGTCTTCATTGCAGGGATAACATATTTGCATTGTGACATTTTTAGAAGGTGTGTAATTTTCAGTGGGATGTCAAGGCATTCAGACAAAATGCCTTACCCAAAAATTTTTATAATCTGTTTTCTGTTTTAAAAAGCTGCCTGTGTGTCTGCTCTGTGAAGAAGCTAAGCGATTTGAAAATAAGTAGTTCTGCAGCTTCCTCATGTAAACAAAAAATATTTTGTTTCCCATTAAAAGAAGGGACACAGATAATTACTAGAAGTGTTAGCTGCAAGTTTAGAGATGTGATGTAGAGTAGATGAGGTAACAGCTCATTACAAAAACTTTTTTTTTTTTTCCCCTCCTTCAGAATGTATTTCTGAAAGGAAGATTTAGGCTCTTACAGATAAAGGTCAAGAGCAATATTTTTAAAGAAAGACACAAGACTAATACTTTTCTGTACAGCTTTGTGATTTGTGGTGGCACAGTAAGGCCTTTGATAAGTTTTATCTGACTCACTATGCTCCCCAAGTCCTGCTCAAGCAAGTGTATAAGCAGTTGAAGTATGTATCTCATAGCAAACAATATCTGGTGTTTGCCTTCCTTTGTGTTTTTAGTGCAATTATACAGAATTTGAGACACCTGGAGTCTCCTCATGCCTCTTGAAACTTTTCTGCTCTAACACTGCAGCAGCTACTTCAGATAAATATTGACATTTGGAATGAAGGCAAGAACAGAAAGAGGAGAGTGGACCTGAGGTGAGTAGTGCAACTCTGTACAGCTGGTGACCATCCAGGCCTTCTCCGGCTCTGCACTGATGAAAAGTCCTTTTCAGCTCCATGTCACTAGGACACTAGCTGCTGGATGTCAACAGAGCCTTAGAGTTTGGAAGGGACCTCCAGAGATCATCAAATCCAACCCAGGCAGGACGACTGCACCTATTTCATTTAGATGTTTATACAACAGTGCTGTAACAGCTGTCAATTCTAGAAGTCCATTCACTGAACATAAGGAAAGATGATTATTTTCTCTATTGTTAATTACCCTTTACAGTTGTCTGTTAGATTCCTCTCTGTTAGATGATCAAAAGACTGGAGGAAATGTAGTATCATCTTTCTACTACTTTTTTTCTTTTGTAAAGCTGCACATAGATCTCTCATGTGCACATGTATACACGCAAATGTTTATACACATGTACTCACAGATAAGTGAACCCAAATTTAGAATGGATTTTAAAGGGTAAATAACCACATTAATGCTAAACAATTAATACATTTTCATATTTAAAAGTAAATTTTGATAATTATATATATGTACTGTCATGGTGCATTTTAAATACTCTTTGAGAGCTCTGTGATTATAATATTCACCTGTATCAAGACTATCCAAAGGCAAAGGAATGTCAGAAGAAATATATTATGAGAATACAATTAGCCTTCTAAATAAATAACAGTCAGGCATGGCACTGGCAAATGTCAAAACAAATAATTCTAGAGTAACTATGCCACGAACCCTGTACCTTCTCTGGATGTTCTATAATCTCTCCCTCGGATTTTGCCCAATTTGTTTGCACTGCTCTATGTTTTAATACGTAATGTGAAAAAAAAAAGACATGCAAACCCTAAAAAAACCCACTACCTAACTTTTAAAAATAATATTCCTGACTAGATTCATTAAAAATGCCCACTGAATTATTCCAGTTATCAACAAACACTTTGCAACATGCAAATTTAGCTGCAATTATATTATATGGACATTTAGCTTTCCTGGTTTACCTGAATGTGATCTCTGATGCTATATATCATCAGAAATGTAGAAAGGGCACTTGCCTTGGGGTGATCTTACCGATCAGAGCAACAGTCCATCACTGCCTTAACTTACCTCTGATGGTGGCCAGTCACAAGTCTATAAGGAAGGCAGATTGAAAATAAAAGTAGAGTAGATACATAATCCTTTGTTTCCTTCAACTTTCTTTTTCTTTTTTAATTAAATAATTTATGTTCTGTCATATTTTTTTGCCTCACATCACATACATTAGCTTTTGATGCATTTTCTTCACCTCTGTTTTGCTACTTCTAAATGTCATGGCAATGTTACGCAACTTTACAACTGTAATGTTCTCTTGCTCATTTTAAATCATAGAATCATGGAATCATAGAATGGCAAGGTTGGAAGGGACCTCAAGGATCATCTAGTTCCAACCCCCTGCCATAGGCAGGGACACCTCCCACTAGTACAGGTTACTCAAGGCCTCATCCAATCTGGCCTTGAACACATCCAGGGAGGGAGCAGCCACAACCTCCCTGGGCAACCTGTTCCAGTGCCTCACCACCCTCACTGGAAAGAGCTTCCTCCTAACATCCAGTCTAAATCTCCCCTCTGCCAGTTTAAGCCCATTGTCCCTTGTCCTGTCGTTGCAGGACCTTGTAAATAATCCTTCCCCAGCCTTCCTGTAGGCCCCCTTCAGATACTGGAAGGCTACTATCAGGTCCCCTCGAAGCCTTCTCTTCTCTAGGCTGAAGAGCCCCAACTCTCTCAGCCTGTCCTCATAGGAGAGCTGCTCCAGCCCTCTGATCATCTTTGTGGTCCTCCTCTGGACCGGCTCCAACACTTCCATGTCCTTCCTGTGCTCCAGAACTGCACACAGTACTCCAGGTGGGGTCTGACAAGAGCAGAGTAAAGTGGCAGAATCACCTCCCTTGCCCTGCTGGCCACGCTTCTCTTGATGCAGCCTAGGACTCCTTTGCTCTTTTAAAGTGTGTGTCATGTAGTTCAGGTGTTTTGGTAGGAAAAAGTGAATAGAATTTATTTTTTCCCCCCCACTTAATTTATAGTCTTCATAAACCTATAGTTCCCTCCTCAGATTCTCTGAGTCATCTCCTTTTTAAGGTGTATAACACATAGCTACCTACAAGTTCTTATATAAAAACGATTCAGTGGTTAGCCTGGTCACCCATATTTTTGTGTCTCTGGTTCTTTTCAAAAGTACTGTTACGAGTCTGTACCACAGAATTTACCAATTGTCTTTGTGCATTCTTGCAGAATAACCTAGATTTCTCTAGGAAGCTGCAATTCCATCAGTATCTGCCTTTCCTCTGGCATTAAAGGATAATTAATACACTTAACATGTCAGCAATTTCACATTGAAACATCAAGCAAATATCACATGATGTGTGATTTATTAATAGTCAATTTATTGATCTGTCGGTTTGTTGGCTCATGGATTTTTTTTTTTTTTTAATTATGTATTAGTGTGTCTAACTGAAATGGTTCTTCAGACTTATCTCCTATAAGGACAGACTGTGAGATCAGCTTTCCTTAGGCTTCTCTGCTATGAAGATCAAGGCATTTAGGATGTTCAAATTGTCTGTGATGGCATTTTCTTCCCACAGCATCTTTTTCATACCTACAGGATCTATTGACCCTGAAATTGCAGATCTTTGGCACAGGACTGCAAAGTGATACAGATTCTATTTGACAGGCTCCTTGCTTCTCACAAGTCTGTAAAATTAGGCATAGCTTTGGGGTATTTACCAAGATATTCCTCAAATCTTTTATTTGTCTTGCATCATTAATGGTTTCATATTTATGCTATGAAAGGTAATGCTTCTCCTGATCTGATACACTCCAAAGTTCCCCATCTTTGGTGTATTTTTGTTGCAAAATCCTCCTGCTCCTTTTAATTCTAGCACAACCTATAGTCAAGATGGCCTTTTTTGTAGGGAAGGGGGCTTGTAGGTGTGCTTTTAGTAGGATGTTGGTTTTTTTCTTTGATTGCCCAATGCAGTACATTTAACTATTTTCTCTTCTCTATTTTAGTCTTTCAGATGCTTTTTAATGTTTTTCTCTTTTTCTTTTAATTTTTTTAATCACATTTTTATATATTGCTGCTAATGGAAAGTAAAGAATAGTATTATGTATAGTTAATATTACATGCCTTTTCTTCTATAAGTATACAGGTAACTGCAGCAAGTCACTATTTGAGATATTTTGAACCAAATCCTGCCCTTGTTCAGAACTAAATCATTGTAGGTTTGGTTTGGGGTTTATTTTTATGAGTTCTGCAGTGAGTTGCTTTGAGTAGCAGTCATATATGTTATCCAAAATTTATACTTTGNGCCTCGTTGCCCTTCTCTGGACACGTTCAAGTACCTTATGTTCTCATTTACGGTTTTATTGGCCACATTTGGAACAAGATATCCATTAATCAGTTTAATTGAGCCTTTCTTCTGACCTAAAAAATAGATCAATCAAAATTCTGATCCTATTTACTCATATACTGTGAACTGTATCTGCTATCAAAATGGATCGAATAATTACTTTGAAAACCTTAATTTCAGAAAGGCCGTGGGAAATCTAGTCCACAGACAATAAATGGAAAAAACCCAGTTTTTAAACAGGGAAGGAAGAGAAGTCTTCCATAAGAAACTGATATCAAGAGATGTTTAAGGATCAAAGCAAATTTCTTTGAAGAGCGGATTTAGAGATAGCCCACAGAGGAACTATGAAGTTCTGCAAGTTCTATAAAGTTGCCTACAGATTATGTAAAACATAATCATTACTAGGTTACTCAAGACCTAAATACTAATTCTCAAAAGCTCCCCCTTCCCCTAGAACTACAGGATAGAAAATGTCTTTCATGTGGAGAAATAAAAGTTAGAATTCTGCTTTAATTTAGACCTTTATCATTTGTTTCAAGTGGATTTTGTAATTTGATGTAAAGAGATTTCAAGGTAATTGGAAGATATAAGTATTTTCCCAAATTACTAAGGGCATCTGTGTTGTGTTGAAATTGTGCACTCACTACTACATGCTAGCTTTGGACTTAACTCTGCTATTCCTTCTCTGAAATGACAAACATACCCATGGCACTTTGTACAAATGTCATCATAAACGAAATGCTAATCCAAAGTACTAGCTAGGAATTGCCTATCCACATAATCTATAAATTGCACTTAATAACCCATAAAAGGAAACAGACTATGTCTTTTAAAGGTTTTCCCTATATTTCAGTGGGCACAGCAGAGCTCTACCATTGCATTCATTCACTCTGTGAAAATTTCCTAATGATTCAGCTGGAAAAAGATCTTCAGCATTAAATCCTCATTGCCCAGATCTCCAAGACTGTAAGAAAATGATACTTTTCTATCTGCTCAGATAATATATTCTCCCTCTGTGGCTCACAATCCTAGAATGAATAGTCGAGGCTCAGGGAATATCATAGCAAAAATGAACAGGGAAGAAATGGAAATTGTATCATATTGTACAGCATAAATGTGTATTTTAGGCAACAACAACAAAATCAAACCAATAACCAAACAACCCCCCCAGCATTTTATATGAAAAAAAAAAAAAAAAGAAAAATCAAACAATGCAACCAGGCTGACTCCACTTAGAGATGTGCAGAGCTGGTGTCAGATGTTAGAGCTTCTGTTTATGCTAGTCAGCATCAGTCACTGAGGACTACTCAAGTGGTTACAGTGAATTACAAAGCATTCACAGGATCATTGTGAGAGAAAAAGCAAGTTTTGTCTTCAGAAATGCTGACAATCTCTTATCTCTTAACATAGAGAGACTAGTATGGTTGAGACTAGTAAAATTCATGTAGTAGACGCAGACTTTATGATCCACATCAAAGAATGATTTTAGTGTTGCTGACATTTTGGTACAGCTGCATAGCAAGAAACAGTCGAAAGAATAAAGCTACATGGCTGAGATTCAAATACGCTCATAAAGCACAGTGTTTGGATGCTCAGTGAGCTTTGTAGCCCAAATAATTCCCATTTCTGTCACATCAGATGCCTTAGGCACTCTTGTCCCATGATGGCATCTTGTTAGCAAGCAACAGACCCCAGCAGAAACAAAAGCTTAGGGCATCTCTGCCTAACTGCCCATGAACTTGAGTTTTGTTAGAATTCTACCCAGCAAAGACCTGGTTGCTAATTTGATTTGTAGAAGAGCAAAACCCTGGCAAATTAAAAGTAGCAAACACTCCCAAGTGGTTTGCTGCAAAGCAGAATAAGTGAATAACTGCTTAAAATGAACCATATTCCATTAATTTCACATAACAGCAGAAGTAATTTTTTTGCTAGTTTGTGAGTGAATTTATCTTGTTTGAAAATATTTGTTATTGATAGTATTAATAGTAAAGATTATTTATAGACATCACTTGATTGTATCAGTCCTTGATTCAAAAGTTAATATTTAAACAGTATTATTGGTCTCAGGGGACGACAAAATCATTGCTGACACTGAAAAACTGCTTCAAAGTTCACAAAGAAATGTGTTTGGAAAACAGTAGAAATATTTTCATGCTTAACGCTGTTATCACATAATTATGAAAAAAGAGAGATATTTCTCACACATATACCTTCTAATCCAGTCAAATAATTGCTCAGAACACTAGGCTCCAGATAAAAAAATGCTCCAAATTTGTTTTGCCACTGCTTTCCTGTTACAAGTTTTACAAGACATTGTAACAAGAGCTGTCTGCAGTGGAAGAAATTAAACAGATAAAAACAGGAACAGATGGGACTGTTCTGGGGTTTAGCATACAGAAAGATTTGAAATCCAAAATGTCTTGACCTATTTTACAGGATAGAATCCTGCTAAGGCACAGATCTTGAAATAGCAACATTCCCTACAAATATAAAAATATAGAAGAAAGGAGGACTTCCAACTGTAATAGTAGATAGAATAAAACATTCCTCTTAGAATCGGCATGTTGTGCTCTTATTCATTCTGCACGCATTCCTACTCCATCATCTTACTGTTTTTCCTCTGTGATTTCTGTTGCTCTTTCGTAAGCAATGTAAAAGACGTGTCAGTTTTCACACAGAAATCTCTGCTTTTGATACTCAGCATCATTTACTGTTTTATTTCCCTTTCTTTTAAAAAAAAATTCTTCATGTTAAAGCTAAGCTAAATCTTAAGTTGTAGAAATTATTCCTCTCCTGATCTTTATTTACCTTAGGAGTGCTACTGTGGTGTAACGCTTATTTTATGTTAAGAATACCAGTAACTTGATTTAGTTCCTGTTGTGAGTCTGAAAGACAAATATGCATTTTTAACCACATGCCTGATGAACCCATTTGGCATTCAGTCCCACAACAGGAACCAGGTAAAATCATGGGGATTTTTAATACCAGTTAAGCATTTCAATATTTTCTGGGTTAGTAGTCAGCTGTACTTAACTGTTCCTTGCAGTCAGTAGAGATGACTAGAGCGAATTGTGATTATCACAGTTGTTATAATTGTGGAAGCAAAACACAAGTTCCCTGCTTGGAGGCTGTTTTAGATTGGTTTGTATGCTGAAATATGAAAGAAACAAGCCACAAAGATGGTACAGCTTAGAGAGATGCATGGTATAATTTGCTGATACTTAACATGAAAATCTTGAGCAATATGGTGATATTCTATTGCCACAGAAGGTGCTTAACTGCACTAAACCCTAGCGTTCCTCCTATGTTCTTATTAAAATACCTATTTACTAGCTAGAAATAATAGTGGCTTTTCTGTGGAAGGGAGTCAATGCTGGAGTCTATTGGAATCTGTTTGAACCCATGTTGATTAAATGTAAATATTTCTTTAAAACCTTGAAAAGGGAGTTGCTGTTAAACCAAAATTCTGAGCATGTAAGTAGTAAGAGAAAGTGGCTACCTGTGAACGATTATAAAGGAACAAAAAAACCCACTGAATGACTGGGCGATAAAATGGCCGATTAAAATAATAGTATGTACTGTAAAGTAATAGAAGGAACTTTATGTATGCAGTGATGAGTTCTGAGCTGACCATTAATATTCAGAGATGAGGTAATGAAAGTGCAGCAGATAAAGCTATCCATGTTACAATAAGTGTTTTCTAAGAAAGCAACATTTCATTGTACAGCGTTTCAAAAATGCAAGCAATGTCAAACAGAGGACCAAAAAGAACAAGAGGTTCTGCCGCTCTCTAAAACTACAGCGTCTCCTTCTTTTGAAACCTATACATGGTGCTCTGGTTCATCTTCTCAAAAGGGATAATGGTGAACCTGCATGGCAAGATGTGACAAGG
Source organism: Eubucco bourcierii (assembly GCA_013396675.1). NCBI lineage: Eukaryota > Metazoa > Chordata > Aves > Piciformes > Ramphastidae > Eubucco > Eubucco bourcierii. The sequence continues at coordinate 1,113,159 of VWZE01016341.1, read as the reverse complement.
ATCTTGGCACAGTATAGGGCTTGACTGAGCATTTGGTCTTGCATGTTGTGGCTGCTTTCACAGACTAGCAAATCTCTGTCACCAAGATGAATGCCTGCCAGAGAGGTTTCTCCATTTAGCCCAAATGTCCAGTCCGCTTGCAGATCTGTGGGGGACAGACAAGCCCCTGTGTAAGATAAATTGCCTCTCTGGGACTGGTGTCATCACTGCACATCCTAGTGTTGATTTGTGGTTGTTTTTCTCTGTGCTCTTACGGCTCTAATAATTTTCTTATGTGTCTGAAATAGATGATCACAATTTGATAAAGGAAACACTTCTTATGAATGATACAAGTATTGCATTTCTTAGTGACCCATCTCAACCCCTCAGCCATTTTTTCCCTGTTATTTTCTGTGTTTTTAAGTGCTGCCCTAGATGACAGTAGTTCTAGTTCGGTACTTGCTCAACAGCACTTAACAATGGACTAAAAAAGCTGTTATAACACTTTATATCTGGGTGAAATAGCATTAAGATTTTTAATGTAAATTTGAGCTCTGGTGTTTTGGGGTTTTTTTTTGGTTGTTGGGGGTTTTTTTTCTTTCTTTCTTCAGAAACTTGTATTCCCATAGTTAAGCAGAATAATTTTTCATTCTTGATGCAGAAATAATTTTGAGGCATGGAAAGGTCAAACAACTCATGGTCTGTACTATTTCTACAGATTAACTGGTACCAAAAAGATAATTATAAAGCTTGGAAATCCATACAGGAAAATCCTCAGTCTGTGAAGAACCTGCCTGTGGGAAGGAGCTAGGTAAGGTACGAAGGAGAAATATATTTCCTGTCTTCAGCTGTTTGTGCCTTTGCTAAGCAAGAAAGAGAGATAAAAGTTAGTTCTCACCATTTAGAGGCTTTGTGCACTACAGACTACTAGAACTGTGAAAACCACAGAGAGGATCCTTAGGACAGGATAGATAATCAAAGGAAATAAACTACTAAAGCCTAGCTAGGTATTAAGGGCAGACAGTAGAGGCTCCCTTTACCTCCTTCACCTGTGAAATGCACTGACTTAATACACCATGCTTTAGTTTTTAAAAATCTGAATTTTTATAAGTTCCTTTGTTAGGCTGAGTCTGATTGGGAAACTACATTTTTATTTACAAGCAAAAAATGTATTATTTAATCATAAAGTGTGGTGTACTCTGGGGAGGTGGAAGATGAGCAGGGGTTAGTTAGTGCCTTTGACTGAGTCCTAGTGCCTACAAGACAGAGCAGCAGGATTTATCACATATGCATAATCCTATTTGCTATGGTCGTCACAAGAGCAGAACAGTTGGTGTTTTTCATATACTCTACTTGCTAATCATAATCCACCAGAGGGAGCTGTTCTAGAAATGTCTAAGACGTTTTTACTGTTATTTTTTTATTCAAGATACAATTCTTCACCTCCAACATAAATGAATAGAGATGTTTTAGAAGCATGTGTACTGAAGTAAAAGATCAATCTCAGTACATGCAGTATGCCTTTTCATAATCATGTCTCATGCTTTCATCTTTATAAACAACTTTCACTTCTAGGGTTCATGAGAAAAGCTAATGCACAAGGCTCTGTGCCAGTCTGAGGGCATAATTATTAAGCTATGATATTAATGGAAATGCCCTCTGTCAGTAAGATGGACTAAGCTTGCTTCTGAAGCCTATCTGGTCTTTAACTGTGTTATATTTCAGATGTTCCCTTAGGCACATCATTGTGCCGGCACACTAAGTTACGGAATTAAAGGAATGTAAATTCCACTACAAAATTCAATATTATTCTAATACCAAAAGTATTCCTACAAGTAAAATAAGTAAAAAACTTCAAACTTGTTCAAAATTTGTTGAGCCAGTGACTTCTGAATACTAAGTATTTTCATCTCTAAACAGGAGATTGAACTGTGTAAAGTACTTGAATCTTTCAGTAGAGGACTAATTTGAGATCTTATTCTACTTGTGTGCTGTCTTCCTTTTGCTGTTTTTTGTTTTCCAGTGTTCTGAAAGAATCCATCCAGGTTCTGGATAAATTTTATTGTACTTATTTGTAATTAAAGTTTACTCATAGGAATAATCTTATCAGTCCTGAAAATTAGACACATGTTCAGATCTACACTAAATATTTCCCAAATCACACTTTCAGCAGAACATTACATAGCAATTTAGGTCAAATCTGCAATTTTAGAATTGCAGCTATTTATCTTGATCACCCTTTGGATTGTTTTTTCCCAACGGCAGCACAGGAAGGACATGGAAGCGTTGGAGC
>VWZE01016341.1:1083703-1110707 GCA_013396675.1 Eubucco bourcierii | reverse complement strand
GGGAGGTGTCCCTGCCTATGGCAGGGGGTTGGAACTAGATGATCCTTGAGGTCCCTTCCAACCTTACCATTCTATGATTCTATGATTCTATGACTAGAACTAGGTCTTTAATGTCTATTCCAACCCAAACCATTCTATGCTTCTGTGATCCAAAGTTATGTAAATGAATAAGTGGGTTTAAGAACTAGTTTCTGGCTTTGCTTGTTTCTCCATTGAGAGCAGAATACTATCACATTTAAGGTATTTTAAGGTAAGTTTTCACTTCATATTTGCAACGGATTGCATATAGGCAAACAGGAATGATCCATAGAAAATATTCTTGTCTATATAAATTTTATGTTTACAAGTATTTAAAGCAAAAAGAGAGTAACTGGATCAATTCTGTGATATCCATCTCCCTCAAAAAGAAGTAGAACTGCCTATCTCTAGAGCACTCTAAGAAAGATCAAAACCCAAAGTACTTTGAGAGCAATACCTTAACAGTCAGGGACTCTATCTCTTTGATAGGGTGCTGAAACTGCAGCACCTTATTTCCTACTTATTTATTTATACTTATTTATCTACTTGTATAAATACAAAGTAGAAATATATTTAAAGTGGCAATATACCCTAAATGTCTCAGTATATTGTTATGCACAGAAAATCAATAATTTTTACATGCAGCTGCTGAGTCTGATCAATTGTTTGTCCATATTCTGCTCCAAAGTCTGTGACGTGTTTTAACAAACACAACCTTTTGTATCAAGCAGATTAAATCCAACACTCTAGGTTAAGTCTGAGGCAGATTCCTGAATTGACTTGCCAGTTGCATCTTTTTTAAAAGCTACAGGTAGCTGCAGCATGATGCATTTATATCTTCCAATATGCTTAAATCTAAATGATCAGCAGCATGCCTGAGGCTGTAGTGAATCTGCCCTAGTTTTTCACTGCCTTAGAAGCCAGTAAAGACAGGTTTGCTACATGCTACAGCTACTGCCAAGGGAGAGCATCCATTCAGCACTTGCTATATTTCAAGCTCCATTGAGCTTCTTTTGGGCAGCTCATCTGATAGCCCTGAAGAAGAGTTTAAATTTGAGCAAAGTCCAAAGGAAAATCAAACAAATGTTTTGTTCCTTGAAGCACTAGATAGAAAGGGATTTTATATATTGCATAAAAGTGCTAACAAGCATAGATTTGTATGAACTTTACATAATTTTATAGATTAGCCTTTTGTTTAACTATCAAAGGGAATGGCAGTAAGCCTGACACCACAGCTTTTTTTACAGCTCTGGCAGTAGAAAAAGGCATTCTGGATACACAGCGATGTGATCTTTCCTGTGAGTGTCCTTGATAGTCATCACTCCTAAGAGTCCAGATCAGGTCTTGTATAATTATTAACACATAAATCTATACTAGAAAACTTGTAATAATTAAGCTATTATTACTTGTACTATTGTAGTCGAATCTTTACTTTCTTTTCTGCCTTGATTCATTGTCTGTAAATTCTTGGTACAGCTTCCACACTGGGAAAGAGCATCAAAGCATGTCCTTTGAAGTTCAAAATATATTAATGCAGGTTACCCATTGGATTCTGCCACCACCATAGCCGAAAAACAGATAATCAGCAAAGTATTTCATTGCTGCCTTAGGATCTTTTTTATCAGGATCATCCTTTAATTTCATTTCAACATTATTTTTCCAGAGAGAAGTGGCGTGTTTCAGACACAACTGTGATTTATAAACTATTATTAGGTGTCCTGCATTTTTTCCATATTCATCATCAAAGATTAAACCGCATGAATGTAAAACCTTTTTTTTTTCCGTGATGACTGATCAAACTAGAAAGGCTGTTGAGGAACCTAGTGCAGAAAGATATTTAAGGAAAAGGAAGCTTAATTTTTCAATTAATTTGTTTTTCATACGGATAACATTTTATGAAGCGATTAGAAATGAAGAAAGAAAAATAATCATGAGGAACTAAAATTTCTGGAAAGCAACTTCCCAATGTAGTATGAAGGAAGGATTTTTAAAGCCTTCTACAAATTTGGAGCTCCACTCCAAAGAATCTGTCTGCTACTTCAGAGCTGAAAAAACTGAGAAACACTGGGAACGTTGAAATATTAAATCAGAGGGCTGGAGCAGCTCTCCTATGAGGACAGGCTGAGGGAGTTGGGGCTCTTCAGCCTGGAGAAGAGAAGGCTTCGAGGGGACCTGATAGTAGCCTTCCAGTATCTGAAGGGGGCCTACAGGAAGGCTGGGGAAGGATTATTTACAAGGTCCTGTAATGACAGGACAAGGGGCAATGGGCTTAAACTGGCAGAGGGGAGATTTAGACTGGATGTTAGGAGGAAGTTCTTTACAGTAAGGGTGGTGAGGCACTGGAACAGGTTGCCCAGGGAGGTTGTGGATGCTCCCTCCCTGGATGTGTTCAAGGCCAGATTGGATGAGGCCTTGAGTGAGCTGTACTAGTGGGAGGTGTCCCTGCCTATGGCAGGGGGTTGGAACTAGATGATCCTTGAGGTCCCTTCCAACCTTACCATTCTATGATTCTATGATTCTATGAAGTAAAGTTATTTTCTTTTTCCAGTACAGAGAAAAGCTATCGATAATTCATAGAGTTATACAGGCAAAAGGAGAATTTCCAAAAACCAAGGCTATTTAGCCAAATCATTCTTTAGGGAAATTACAAAGTGATAAAAAAACATGAAACAGAGCCAGGGATTTGTCTCCTCTAGTAAGCAAAACACAAGAAGAGGCTATAGAAATTGTATTATTCAAAGTTTTATTGGAGCATTTAACTTGACCTCTATAGTAACTAGTCCTTATCTTTTCCCAGGATAGCCTGTGCTGAACTTAAAACTATTCCTGGAAAGTAGTGGATGAGTCCATCCATCTTGTTAATAAGTCATTGCAATAGTTAATCCCACTCAGAATTGAGATTGCATGCATTTTCTCATATGAGTTTGTGCAGTCTTAGACTTCCAGTGCCAGTTCCTTAATATTCTCTTTTTAAAGTGTAATGGATTGTTTTCTCCCTGTGAAGGAACTGGCTGCTATTTGAATTACCACCACTGGGAGAGAGTCATAGGGGAAAACAAAGGCAGTTTGTAAGATGTGTCACCAACACCTTTGACTTGGTTATGCTTAAATATTCTACCCCATTCTACCACACATTTTTCACAAGGCCTTTAACTTCCTTTATCAGTTTTAAGTTTACGTTACTTTCTACTTCCTGTGTGCCGTTTACTTGTATTATGCTCATGTTTCCATCGACCAGGATATGCTTTTGGATGGAATTCTCGACAACAGAATTCTTACTGTATAATTCTTGCTTTCTAGCAGTCATCTTATTTTTAAAGTATTGCCAAATTTCTTGTGACATCTTACTCTTGAAACATTCTTTTCTAACCTGTTTTGTTTATGATGGCCTTCGCTTTGAAGAATATCACTCCTAGAGAAATTTATCTACTAAGACAATTCTAGGCAACTGAGACGTTGGTCCTTTTCCTTATGGAGAAAACAGTGAACAGCTGCAGTATTTGTATTGCTCTCTAGGTTCTGAAACGATGTCCAGTTCTGTTACTGATTAATCATTATTCAACATAATGACATCCAAATTAAATAAGAATTGCAATTAAGAGCAATTAAGTTATCTTCATCTAGCATTACTATTATTCTACTGTTTGGCATCCTGTGTGCATTACTCAAACTGCATTGCTTCAAATCCAGGTTTTCTTTATGCAGATCAGGAAAATACTTAAGAATAACTTGTCCTGGTAATATGGGGGTTTGTTGGGTTCTGGGGTTTGTTTTTAATTCTTCAAATATTTGTATGGCTATTCTTAATTACCACAGTTTGTTTTGTTTTGGTGGTGTTTTGTTTGTGGGTTGTTGGGTTTTTTAAAATCTATTACAGTGAGTCACATATGTTAAGGTTCTGCGTTATCAATACTCTGCATAGTTACAGATTTGTCTAGTATAGAGGGAAGGGACTTTCTACAAGGGCTTGTAGTGATAGGACAAGATGGAATGAAATCAAGTTTGAGTATGGTAGAGTTAGACTGGATATTAGGAAGAAATTCTTTGCAGTGAGGGTGATGAGACACTGGAACAGGTTGTCCAGGGAAGTTGTGGATACCTTCTCCCTGGAGGTGTTCAAAGCCAAGTTGGATGAGGCCTTGAACAACCTGGTCTTGTGGAGAGTGCCCCAACCGTGGCAGGGGGTTTGGAACTAGGTGATCTTTATGGTTCCTTGCAACCCTAACCATTCTATGAATCTATGATTTTTTTTTTTCTTTTACTATTTCATTTTATTTTTACCTTCTTTATTTATTTATTTATTTATTTATTATAAATAAATAAATATATAAATAAATATATTTAAATAAATAATATATATATATAACAAAATATATATAAAAATATAAATAAATATTTATTTAATTATTTATATAATTTAGTGAGAAACTTATTGGTGACTTTTTAACATCTCGATAATTTGACTTGTTCTGCTAGATTTTGGGCAACTTCTTTACTCCTGTCATGAGTCATAACAATTCCTTAGCAAAATAACAGGCATTGGTTATATAAGCAGTTTTATATTCCTTGTCAACTTGGCTGCACTTGTTTACAATATGATGAGTAGGAGTTTGCATGACAGTTGTCATCTCAGCACCCTTTTCTCTCTGTTGCTAATGCAACAGCCTCCTTGATGTCCAGCTAGTCTCTGAGAACATTAGCTCATTATCATCATCAGTAGAGATGCAGCTTGTTCTCATCATCTAGCCTTCTCCCTTATGGAGATGTTGTACTGTATTTTGCTAAAACAAATCTTCCACTTCACACTAACTTTGCCAATACACTCAAAAAGTGTGTTGCAAGAACAGCTCTAGAATGTTGCTAATATCCTGAAATCTTTGTCTATCAAAAAAGGTCTCTGATGGCAAAGTACATAATTAGAAGAATACTATAATTTTACAATTATAAAATGCAAGTTACAGTTGCACTTTTGCTGCAGGTAAATGGCACAGCATCCTGTACCTAGTACCGAGAGCCTTCACTCTCAGCTGTACTAATGCTTCCATCTCTTTTTCTCCTCTCTGAAACACAGTGTAAGCAGATATATCTCTTAAGTGAAGAGCTTACAAATTAGAAGGGTATATTTTACTTCAAACAACACTTCTTGAGATTTATTATTACTGCAGAGCTTACTTAACCTCTATCGCTAAGACAAATGGAAATTCGCTACTAACTTCCCATGTGCGAGTTTCCCCTCAGGATTAAATGAATGGTTTAAATGAATAGAGGTGGATTAGAGTATGATAGGCCAATACATATGAAAATATACTCTCTTAGTATTCTATATCTACCTCTGAATAGGAAATATCCCTTCCAAAATGAGTACAGGATGTGCATGCCCATCCAAAATTTGATAGGGCTCCTAATTACTAATATACTGACTCTCATACATATGAATTAACATTTAATGCATTTGTGTAGCTCATTTGCCTTTATAAGTGTTTTTAAAAGGCACAGCCCTAAAACTTATACCTCCTGAAATATGCAGAAGCAACATCCTGTACCATTCTTAAATGAGGAAGAAATTTCATTCCTAGTGTGTTGGCTGTCACTGAAAATACTTTAGGAACCTGGGAGAATGCTGTTAATTCTTTACATCAGCTCCACAAAATTCCAGCAATGTCAAAGAAATCTCCACCTGTAACCATGAACTGAAGTCTGTTTTTCACAGCTTGGAGAGATTTCCTTGCTTGCTTTAGGACAAGAAACAACCCTCTGTAGCTAGACATAAGCAAGTTCTTCTATAACACAATTTTTAGAAGGCTTTAGAGTGAAGGTTCACAAACCCATACATTTTTATTACTGCGTGTGACAATATGAAACCCACTTTTTTCAAACCCTTAATTGGCTGAAGAGACTGCCATCCTCTGCCTGCATCAAATAGACTGGACTGTTGGTGACACTCAAGGGTTTGTCCAGAGTAGTAACTTGGCATGTGAACTCCGTTTTCACAGATTCAAAAGCAAAGGAGTAAAGTAGTAGGCTTTTGTCTTTTGAGTATCCCCAACACGATAAGGAGGTGCAATAGGAAGCACCCATTCTCTCTCCTAAGAATAATCAAACCTGACATCACCAGGATAACTTCAGTTTTTATGCTTTTGTTGTTGTTTTTGCTGGTGGTGTTTAGGTTTTGTTTGGGGTTTTTTTTGTGCTTCATTTTTGTGGTTTTTTCTTTGTTTGTTTTGTAGTGGGTGGATGTCGTTTTCTTTTTTAATAAAAGAGCAGTACAGAGCTACTACAAAATACCCTGGAATTGCTTTTATTTTACACTATAATTTTTCACTCAGTATTTTAATATTGTAGCTGAGCATTATCATTTATAGTACTTTAAAATAGTGATATTAAGGAACAGAATATCTTTAAGTTTTGGGAATGGGACTTAGGCTTCACTAGAAACTGTCATATTTGGTGCTTTGTATTTTAAAATATATTTGTGAATAGGGAAAATTAGTCTTTGCCTTATGCAGCTAATTTTGGAGTGATGCTTTAATAAAGGAGTGATTTATGCATTTCAAACCCAGCTAAGACATTTTATACTGAACGACACTTTTCATTGGCATATCAAAGTATTTATGTGAAATAAGTCTGCCCCCTGTCTGTCACCAGGTCACTTGATTATAATGTGAAACCTTTGTGGAATGGCATTTTTTTAATGGTTTCCTTTCTGACATGAGAATTTCCCTTGCTGTGATATACCTATGATATAATCTATATCCAGCAGAAATGAAACTTAACAGCCAGCACTCTACATAAACAATTAGCTGTTTTAGTTAATGAAATAGACTCGAAACAACTTCAACTGCAGGTGGGTCTTTGAAATTACTGTTATGCAAGGCATGGCAGAATGAAGCTGGATTCTCTCACACTTGCATTAGGTTTCTGAATCTCTCTCAGCAAGAAGTATAAAGCTCATGCTTTTGGCTCCACCGTGGAGCTACCAATTGTAACTGCAACTGCACTGTTGACACATGATGCAACCTGAATTTTAATCTTAAGTGTCTTTATATTACTATCTCCAACCTTCCTATTCGTAGTATAAATTCAGTCAGTCATACAGGATTTTAAAGGCACATGTTTTATCAAGAAATAGTAAGAGAAGAAAAAACTGCTAAGCTACCAAAAGTAATACATTTTGCAAGTTAGTGCATTTTTGAGACTTTATTTAGAAATATAAGCATGATGAAAAAAAAAATGTTGTAAATTCTCAGTGAAGCTGGTTTAGTACATTCCTGTTCATCAAGCAGCTCTAACTTCCTGAAGCTCTTTAACTTCAACATAATTTTCCTATGCTTATGCACTTTTGGTAGCCATAAAAATGTGCCTTCTCAGTATATGTCTATAAAGTGCAGAACTCTGGTCTGCTTTGGTGAATCTTTTCAGTGTGGTTTCCATCTTGAAAACTGCTACATACCATTTCTTTCATGTTCCATACTGTGTCATTTCAGTGTTAGCTTCAGCTTTTAAATTCTAGCACTGTCTTCCACAAAGGGGATAACTTCTCCCTTACACACCTGTAAAGTCTTTAAAAAATAAGCTCAATGCAGTTAGAAATATAACAAAATGATCACACATACTGACATGTCACATAATACTCACCTTCTAGTAGTGACTCAAATAAGGATATAGCACAGTTTACATTGTCTGATTCACTGTGATTCAGGCAGTTGAAATTGCAGTGAGTAGTTTGAGCATATGCTTTGTATGTATTGGGAAGATTCATCAATCCTTCTACTAGATACAGGTTCCTGTTTATGGACTAATCAAACCTCCTCAGAGTCACCATATTTTGAAATTCTTCTGTTCCATAATACTGACAATTACCAATGAGTCACTTTATGAATTTTCATTTCTCAATTTTAAGCATTCTGTGCATGTACCATATTAATAAATAAAATACCTGTATGTGAAGTCTAGTTCTGCCTTACTTCAGGGACCCTCTTTATAAAATAGGCTGTCTGACACATAAGCTCCTAAAACTTACTGGAATGCAAATTTTTAATGATCTTCCACAGAGCTTTGGTCAGGCAAAATATCAGGTAGCTCAGTTGGGAAAATCCAGCACCCAAGACCTTGTTAAGCTAGGAAATTTAGGAGGTGGATTCCCTCTAAAGGTAGAATTTTCATGTTTGATCTTATCATGATGTATGATGAGGAACTTTGACAGTTTTCAGTTTATTGTCAGTATTCTTAGATAGTCACAATGACCAAAACTACTCAAGCTGTGTTTGCTGCTTTCAAAAATAAGCAAGCAAACAAAAGAAATATTAAAATCTATTTTGTTTATTATTTTTGAACCTTTGCTCTGTAACAGCTGGACAAGAAATATGAGGTTTATGTGACTTCATACACAGTGGGTGACCCAATACATAGAACTTGCTTTACTGCTTCACTCAGAAAGCACTCTGACCCAATTCCATCTTGGTTTCCGATAGGCAGAAACAATATTTCTCTTTCTGTACTTCGCCTGCTTCATCTTCTGTTCTTTTCCTTCAGCAGCTGACTTGTCAAAGTGACTAAGCCATCAGCAATTTGAATCATAAGCATTTTCAAAAGGATACAGTGTTGAAATACTACGTCTTGAAAGAAGCAGACACTTGGAAAACCAAGTAAGACAGTGCTCCTGGCTCTTAAGTAGGAGAAGAATACCCAATTTTGAAAGTTTCAGACTTGTTTATAATATTGATTAAGAAAGGAGAGAGGAGTAGCATTAGTCAAATCAGTCAAGCCCCTCAGGCTTGAATGGGACCCCTGGATCTATCAAGCATGGTATCTGCTACTGCAGGTAGCCACAATGAATTTTCTAATCACAAAGTTAGTAAGATCTTTTTAAAACGAATTAAGTTCCTTTGGTGGACTTTAGTATAGCGATATCGTTTTGGGGTGTGGGGTTGTTTTGTTGTTTTGGGTGGTTGGGGGGTTTTTGGTTGGTTGGGTTTTGGTTTGGTTTTGTTTTCTTTTTTTCCCATGGACATTTTTCATAGGATTCTTATTTCAGATTGTACTAAGTTCAGTTTCATTGTTATTATTCTAACCCTCAAGGTCATCTAACTCTTTCTATAGAGCATTCTTATCTTCTCCTTTATTACTGATGACTTGCAAAGTGTCATTGGCATATACCTACTTTCACACCAAGATCACTAACATATTATTCGACAGCATTTTTACCCAAGATCAATGCTTGACCAGACTCTAGAAAAGCTGCATTTGAAGATTGATTTTATTTTTAAGGTACCTATAGCTAATATGCAAATTCCCTAAAGACGTAAGTATATATCTCAGTCACTTTGATTGAGTACAGTCAGAAGCTCAAGAATGGAGCTGAAGGAAAAACAAAATATCAAATAACTCATGCCAATAATGATAAGTGCTGTGAAGGTTTGGGAGTTCCCTGCCCCCCCACACTTTGTAAAATGACCCAGACTAGAACTCAGTCGGCTGGAAGTTAAGTGATGAAGCTCTATTTACAGCTTTGCACAATGTACAGCAGATATTTACACTATATACAGAATATTTACAGAAATATACAAGTAAAAGGTAATACAGAAAGACAAATCCCCTCCCAGAAATCAGAGACCCCAGGAGGGGCTCCCAACCACCCTTCCACCTTCTCCCCACCCCTGTACCTTACCCCAAGGTTTGCCTTACATGCAAGGTAAATTAGGAGGATCGGCGAAGGGAGTTAGAAGAAAAGTGGTTAGTGAGGATTAATCAGCAGAGGAGCCAGAGCCCAGAAGCTGCTAGATCACCCCAGCAGCTCCTGTTCCAGTAAGAGCCAGAGAGAGACTGACTTATCTAATGTTTTGGTTAGTGTTCCCAAACAATTCTCCAGCAAGCCTATGAGTGAAGTAGACATCATGATGTTTTCCTTTCACAGCCTATAGTGTAAGTTTCTCCATTAAAATATTCTGATTAGCCTCAAACCAGCACAAGTGCTTATGAATACAAGTCAGTATGCAGATGGCATCCCTTTTCTTTCATAATAACATTTAATATGGAATACGGGATAAGTTTTTTCTCAGTACAGAACCTCAAGAGACCAGAGGAAATTTTTCAGACTGAAATTTGGATTGGCCTGTACTAAGAATAATGTTTTGACTGTCATAAGGCTGAGCAAAAACTGAAGTAGTATTGCATCATTAATCACAAAAAATTAGGTAATCTTGGCTAAGGCCTTCTCCCTTCTTGGGAATTTCCCGTTGTCTTCTACACTGACAAACCTATTACCAAGTAGATAGGTGAGGTCATTCTGAAAACTATGTAGTGTACAAATAGGCCTCTGTGTTATAAAATATGTCCTGCCAGGACACTCTGTAATTACACTTATGCAATTATGTTCGCTAAACCGATCACAAAACCCACTCATACCACTACAAGCATATATTCTACATGTTGCCTGCGAGCACCTCCTCCAAAACATGCTTCCCTGTTGTGATTTTAGGATACTTTTCATGAAGGTGATCAAACAAATGTGCTTAAGCAGCTTTTTAAGTACAGATGCATAAAGGTAGTCCACCACCACGTATTAAATACCATTGGAACCTCAGCTAAGCAAGACCTGTTGCAAAATACAGAAGAATCATTCTCGTGAAAGTATGAGGTGTCCATTGCAAAGCAGATTTGTGAAATAAAACAGGTCTTTAGCTGCCATGATTTAAGCCAGCAATTGCACTACAGCAAATACAACAGGGTGGTTGACTCAAACACAATGGCAGCTCCATCTTCACTCAAAACCAGACATAAGCAGTGCTTAGAAAACTCTTCAAACATTGTGGGGTCCCACCACCCCCATCCCCCTTTCAACAATAAAATGTGTGCTTCTTTGCAAGATCTAAGAGTATGTGTCATTGTTATTCATAGAAACTGTCAGGCTTTTAAACTTTGCTGAGAAACATGAAGAGTGAATGACAGATGGGGACTGCTGTCTTGGCAAGGAAGTTCTCTGCTAGCAGAATACCATGATATGAGACCTGAAAAAAAGAGGAGATGACAGTTTAGCTTGTTCTTATACATAAATGTAATCTGAAAAGAGGCATTTCTTTGTGAAGTAACCTGAGATGCCACGATATTAATTCCTGTGTATTTAGGCTGACGCAGTCCTCAGGATTACTCTTAGATGTAAAAAAAAAAGAAGAAAAAAAAAAAACCACAAAAAAACCCCCCAACAAACCAACAACTTTATCTTGAGTGTGACATCCTGAGAGCACTAGCTTGACAAACTTATAAGAAACTTCACATTCCCTATCTATTGATGAGGTGTTCAAACTGTAATGACTCTTTATCTTAATAAGTGCTTTAAGTATATGATGTTTTCACACACTTACTATATGCCCTTCAAGTCAGGAACATCAGAGTAATTATCTACAATATTGTACATCTACATTCATGATGTGCCAGTGTCCTCAATGCAAAGTCATTTCAAGTGAAAAGTTCATTTAAAGACCCAAGTGAAAAACACTGCTCAACTAAGCATGTGTGGGAACACAAGTGAGAAGGAGGAGGCTGATGGCCTTTCTGATGTCTGAAAATTCATTTGGGGCTAAACAAAAGCCCTTACATAAATTGAAATTGGGCACTTCCTTTAAAAAGTTCTTAAGGCTTTTTAAAAAAGTTTCCTTACAGTTTTGGAGAGTTTTTTTAATAGAGGTTTTAGTTGTTTAGTTTTTAACCAATCTACTTGCTTCCACCTCAGTTCAAATTCTGCTTTTTTTTTTTTTTTTTCCCACTGAGTAGAATCTCTCAATACAGCAGAAAGCTTCTTGCTATTTTTTCTGTTTCTCCTCTAGTCTATACAAAATTGCAAATGCATGTACCTTGAAAGAGTTCTAGGGAATTCAGGATTTACTACTTGACAGACTTTATTAATCACTTCATAGAGAGCTCTTAACAGTAGCTATTCTTAAATTTATCATTAACTTCAGGACGAAGGTGTTTTAAAAAGCATTTGGCTCTATTCTTGTCTACTTTTCATCCTTGAACATGGAATGATCCTCTTGATACCGTATTAAGTGACTAAAACTAGCTTCTGAAGGTGTTGAAGGCTCTCTATATGCTAGTTATAAAAAGGTTTCCTCTCAATAATGGGAGAAATTCTAGGTTATATTTGTTGAGGCTGGGCATTGTCATGGATCAACATTTCTGTTTCAGAATGTTTGTGGTTTTTTTTTAAAAAAAAAAAAAAGTAGTTTGTCAAGCCCCATGAATGAGCACTGTTTTATTGCCTGTAGCCTGATTTGCCTCTCATTTACTCTGTATTGCCATAGATTAAAATGAAACTGTTCTTGTTCTCACTTTAAGGAAACACTTCAAACCAGATATGTGTGTTGAAGAGCTTTAACTCTGAAGTGAAAGGACAGGACAGAATCCTTATTGATTCATGTTACAGCAGCAGAGGAAGTTACTAGCTTTCCCCATGTACATTTCAGTGTTATCTACGAACTATCAACTCTCATGGTAATGAGATTCCTGCACCTGGTGCTGCTTCTGACGATTTGGTGGCAAAGTACTACTTAGAAACATACAGTAAGCTGAGTATTTAAATATTTTTTTTTTGAGTCACTTAGACTGATGCAACATTTTTTTACATCTGAGAGCCATTGACACTTTATTTTCTCACCTTTGTATTAATATGAAACGTGTTGAAATTATAGGTTTTAGCTTACAATTTTCAATATGCCTTTGATGAAAACCTTTTGTTAGTTTAATCTTTATTTGCTTCATAGTATATGGTTTATGTCTGTATTTTGTGTCTTTGATCCTATAATGTATTCTGAGTCTTGCTGCGGTTGAATATTCTGAGTCTGAACAACGTCTGAGACTGAAAAGACAAATTGTCATGTCAGAATTATCATAGCCAAAAAAAAAAAATAAAAATCTTGCAGTTCTCCTGGTGGGTATTTTGAGATGTGGATAAAAACTTCAATGGAAAGTACTAAATAGTTAGTAAGACTACAGATCCACCTGGCATTAACTACTGGTATTTAATAAGCATTTATATGAGTGACATTCTAGTTCTTTATGTTTTATGTTTAGCTTGCTTAACTCTGGTCCTCAAATTCAGCATGTAAAATGTCATATATATCAATTAAAAAAAAAAAAAAGGCAGAAAAAACCTCTTACTAATACCCATCAGAAAAAAAAAACCCACACACTTTAATATAGAGTATTTATCTTGACCCTTGTTTCTTTTAGCATTTCTTTTCTTAACAAAATTACATTTTCTTCTCAGTGATGGAGCATTACATAGTCATTGGAATCCAGGTTACATCATTGCTGAGTTGCACCCCAGAATATAAATTCATTACCTTGCCACCTATGACATTTGTGATACTTTCCTACAGAACATGACAGAAGTCTGTGCAGTAATGTAGTATAAATATGCTGCTTCTTACTTGCTTCATGTGCTTTTATGTATTTGTAATAGAAATTGGCATTAGGAGACTGGAGTTATCAGCATTATGATCTTAATTTAAATTCTCTTTAATGATTCCTTCATCTTTAATTTTGAAGAAAGTAATTACATAACATTTATTGTCCTAAGTATACAGCATAAAAATTAATATTCAACTCGTGATGAGTTAGAGAAATATTGTACACTAGTAGCATTGAACTATTAATAGCAAACCAACATTTTAGTCTGCTCACTTTTTAAGCCGATACCTTGAAGGGAGCCATGAGGGTTTGGGGTATGCTATGCTCAGCTGACTAGGAGTATTTATATAAGTGCAGGGTTCTACACTTTGGCCACAACAACCCCAAGCAGCGCTACAGGCTGGGGACAGAGTGACTAGAGAGCAGCCAGGCAGAAAGGGACCTGGGGGGTGCAGTCTTAAGTTGTGCCAGGGGGAGATATAGGCTAGATATTAGGAGGAGGTTTTTCACAGAGAGAGTGATTTGCCATTGGAATGGGCTGCCCGGGGAAGTGGTGGAGTCACCATCCCTGGAGGTGTTCAAGCAAAGCTTGGATGAGGCACTTAGTGCCATGGTCTAGTTGATTGGCTAGGGCTGGGTGATAGGTTGGACTGGATGATCTTGGAGGTCTCTTACAATCTGGTTGATTCTATGATTCTATATGGAGGATGACAGATATACAACTTGGTGCTATTTCATCCATTCATCCTTTTAATATGTTTAACTGAAATAAATGATTCCCAGTGCTGGACCTCAGCTTAGGCTTGGAAACAGCTGTTTCGAGCAGTCCAAAACAAAACTGGAGGCAAGTGAACAACTAGGTAACATCAAGCTCCCTCTAGCCCAATCTTCTCTTCTATTTATCAGTGCAGACATCTCCAAAGTTTGTTAGTGATGCCTCCAGTGAGAAATCAGAACTGAAGGTGACATCTGCTATCTTTTGTTATATTCTGCATGTTTTACAAATTTGGTGAAATGAGACTTTCAATCTTGTTGTCAGAGACCGAGATAAACAACATGTCCCAACATCTCAAAAAAAACCAAAAACCCAAACAACCAACCAAACAACCCAAACAACTTGTTTTGAGCTAAATTTCTGAGAAACGCTAAGTGAACATCCTGTTGTACTCACTGTCCCAGAAATCCCCTCCTGCATGAGCACAGACCCTCAAGAGCACCCCAGTATGCAACAGTATCAACAACTGGGCAAGAAACCAACCAGGGAACACACAGTGAGCTTGTGCATGCTATCATGGAACCACCTGCCTAGCTACTCAGCTTGCATGAACCACCATTCTGGAACTGAGCTCTTGTCACCTAACATACATAGGAGGTGAGGGCTTCCTGTTGTGCCAGGCAATGATGATTCTGACCCAACCGCAGCGCAGCAGCTCCTGTTTTATNCCAACCAAACAACCCAAACAACTTGTTTTGAGCTAAATTTCTGAGAAACGCTAAGTGAACATCCTGTTGTACTCACTGTCCCAGAAATCCCCTCCTGCATGAGCACAGACCCTCAAGAGCACCCCAGTATGCAACAGTATCAACAACTGGGCAAGAAACCAACCAGAGAACACACAGTGAGCTTGTGCATGCTATCGTGGGACCACCTGCCTAGCTACTCAGCTTGCATGAACCATCATTCTGGAACTGAGCTCTTGTTACCTAACATACATAGGAGGTGAAGGCTTCCTGTTGTGACAGGCAATGATGATTCTGACCCAACCGCAGCGCAGCAGCTCCTGTTTTATCAACAGCAGCGATCAGTTCGAAGAAGCTGGCTGGGCAAGGGGGGCTCAACTCTGGAAGCCCCCTACCACACTGAGTGTGCCCAACACCACTGGACAGGGGGGCTGGCTAAATGAGGGAAATGCTAGGTAATTATGAGAAAAACATGCATACTCAATGAGGCAGCCAGGTAAAAGGAGAGAAACTCCGACCTGCGGATGGAACATTCCCCACCCGCTCTCTTCAAATGGACTTTCGGGACGCCAAATGACTGTGGGGTGACCTCTTTACTCTCTGCATGGCGGTATTTTCTTTCTCTTTCCTCCCCTCACCTCTCTTACTTTCTTCCTCTCCCCATCCCTATCCTCATGTGTGTAAGTTGTGTGAATGCAATAAAGCTAGCCTATGTGTTTAACACGGTTTGTGCCTTAATTCTGTGCATGAGAATCCAAACCTCCCACACCTGGAATTCCTCCGGACTGGGACACTTGCTGAGGAAGGTTTGCAGAACACACTACTTTGTTCTCAGCAACATTTTTTTATCAGGTTGTGCAATAAGGCTGTGAAGGCCCTACGTATTGTCAGAAATAGGAAACTGATGGATATGAAAAAAAGTCATGTTGATGTGAGGTCTTGCTAGATACTTGGAAATATACTTAATAAGCTTTCTGAAATGGGCCAGAGAGAAGACCTGAAATGAGGGCTGATCTTTGAAAAAGCTGAATGCTTTCCCTAGATAACAGAGCACTGAGTTTGTTCTGTTCTAAAGCTAATGTATTCTTTCTGTTCATTGAAAAAGATCATCTAAAAGAAGATAACTTTTTTCATCCAACTTCCTGCAAACGCCATGTTCTCGCACCATATTTAGGTCTAAATTACTGAAGATTTTTGTGAAAGGAAGAATGAGCAACGATTTTTCCTGACATCAGTGTTTTATGATTACTGAGCTATTTAGAAATATTTGACATTGTACTGATTTTCTCTCTCAAAATAAACTTTTCTGATTACTCCTACATTTCAGTGATTTCTTTTGTGCAGTAGTGAATATGCAGCTTGTGAGGTAACTGGCAAAAAGTCTGATCCATCAGCATTTTTGTTTGCTTTCTTGAGTTTGTAGCGGCACAGCTACAATGAAGAAGCAATCACCCATCATCCAAATAGTCAAACGTAATAAAGATTTAGAAGTGGAAATAATGTGTCAGGTTAGCTCTGCTCACTTGAGTTCGACATGACTTTAACTGGAGCAATAGTTTTTCTTTGGAATTTAAAATTTTATAATTCTGGAATAGAAATAACATTACTTTCTAAGAGTCCAAGATTTTGGGGGCTTGTCCCCTCCCCAGATTTTCTTATGACTTAGTTATTTTCATTGCTATTAAACTTTTTATTTAAGGTAATGCACTTTTAATTTTTCTGTGACTAGAATATTTCCACTAGCTAAAAAGGTCTTTGGATGTATTAACTACCTCAATTTTAATAAATGTCTGTAGTACACATCTCAAGTAAATTTTCTGGCTCTATGTTATATTTTCAATTTAGTAACTTAAAACAGTCAGGATAGAAGGAACTTCTCTTGGAGACTGAATTTCTGTATTTCCTATATGAGTGGGAGGGCTGCTAGCTTTTCCTTTTAGATTAAATTCTCCATTAAGTTTGAGGACAAAAGTTTGAGTCTATGAAAAACCCAACATATTACAATTACAAAAAGTATTTCCACAGTTAGCAGCAGTACAAATAGATGATGATGCTAAAATATGATGATGAAGCTAAACAATAAAACTGGAGACAGAGGAGGCCCAACAAACTTACAAAAGGAAGGCCAGTAAAAACTATAATATGTATTATTATCATTATTTATAGCCAAAGTCTATATAAAAATTACCATTTCAGGTTTTGAGGTGAACATGTCGAAACATTCTCTGGAGAATACTTGAAAATATATGTTCTTTGTGGGAGTTTGGAGGATCTTAGACTTCAAACTTTTGTAAAAGAGTACTTTCTTATCGTGTTGAATTTCCATTTCTATTTCTAGCATGCTACCAGCATTATGCATTCCCTTGAGGATCCGGTCAATGTTAAAGCAAGCAATACAGAGAGAATGTGTGAAGTGCTGTGGGGGACCTTTGGAGGTCTGAGGATAAAAGCTAGCCATGATAAAAGTATGTCAGAAGTGCCAATTGTTTGCAACTCCACTTCAGATCTGGATTATACCAGCAGAACAGATCCTTTTACCTCTCTTCTTGCCTTTGAGAGTGGTTTGCAACACTGTATTGTCTCTAGTTAAGCAGACTGAAACAAAACATGGGAACGTACCTCATCATTTTACATCCAGAGTTACCTGGAGATAAATACCCTAATCGAAGCAAACTCCCATTCCATTACCTTTATTTACTCTTTTATATGGCAATATTACAGATGGTTGATTATTATTTTACTAGATTAATTCTCTGTTGTTTGTAGCAGTGAACACAAAGGTGGGTACTTTTTGTGTGAGTGCAGAGCTTGGCTCCTGCAATACATGCACTGATCAGTGACTTTTCTGTATGAAGAATATTGAATAGTCATGAGCTGGAGTCTCTTTTGGGTGATTTCACACAAAGTTGTGATCTCAAAAAAAACCCCAAAAAACTTAACTTGCAGGCTGGGTTCAGCTTCTAGGTTTGAAATGCATGATGACCTCAGTCATCTCACTTGGTAGCTCTCACCCCTGCTAGGGTGTTTTATGCTCTCTTCTGATTTTCTGTTCTAGTTCACATCAGAATTCTTGGTCATATCAAAAGTCTTGGCTTAGGACATATAGGAGCAGAAGTGAAAATACGCTCCAAATACACTAAAGCAGGGTGACAAGGTGTGCATGGTTTCAGAACCCAACTCTTTAATTCTATTTCATGTATGGATTGAGATGTCAAACAGAAAATATTTGAAGGTTTGATTGTATTTCATTCATGAAGGTATATTTAGATCAGATGTTAAGGAAGAAATTCTTCACTGTGACTGGTTAGGTACTGAAACAGGTTGCCCAGATTGATTATGAATGCCACTCCTCTGGAGGAGTTCAAGGCCATCCATCCAGGGGACACTGTCTCTGCCTTTGGTAGGGAAGTTAGAACTAGATGACCTTAAATGTCCTTTCCAACTCAAACCGTTCTATGGTTTTATAATTCTATTCACACTGAAAAAAAGATCTGTATATTCTGCAGCTCCACTACAAGTTCTTCTAGGGACACATATGTTACTGTCACATGCCATGATGTGTATTTGCAGCTTTAACTCACAGAACAGTGACACCTGTTTTGGTTTATGTGGTGTTTTGGGGTTGGTTTTGTTTTGTTTTTTTCTTCTCCTATTAAACTAGCTTAGCATCTTAAAAAAGTCAGTGCTTCTTAATAGGGATATATGGCTTATAATTGTGTGAAAAAGTTGTGCACTGAAAAATATGCCTCTATTC
This sequence comes from Eubucco bourcierii, assembly GCA_013396675.1. NCBI lineage: Eukaryota > Metazoa > Chordata > Aves > Piciformes > Ramphastidae > Eubucco > Eubucco bourcierii. The sequence continues at coordinate 1,092,067 of VWZE01016341.1, read as the reverse complement.
TTTACAAAGCAGACCTGAATTTGTCAGTTGTAGGCTATGACCCCCTACTACAAAACCATTCTCAGGAATCAGGAAATTAAATTGAATTTCATTTCCTAAGAGTGAACGTCTGCGTTGAATTCAACCTCTCAAGAGAGACTTGACTGGCATGCTGTGAAATTCCAGTATGCCACATCTCCTAAATCTTTCCTGCCAGGAGTCTTACTTTTTCTATACAATTATTACATCATCTCACAGCAATAATTTCTATACGTAGGATGGGTCTAGCTATTATACTTCTTGCATTGAGTGGAAGAACATCATGGCTGAATCACTCCAGACAAAAAGGCAACTGAATCAAAACCTTCTTTATGCTGGGTAAGTTTCTTAATCCTGGATGATGAGCTAAAAAAGTAAGTCGAATTTTTGACAAGATCTATGTCCTTTGGTTTGTGAATACTTGTAATCTTTCGGTGCATTCTGCTCTTGAATACAAACCCAAATATTTGGGCTTAACCAAATAGCTTCTTGATATTCTTGGTGTAACTGCTTGCATGGTCTTCTTGGTCATCTTCCATGACATTCTTATAGCCTGGCAGGAGTGAAAAGAAAACAATTAATTATGTCTTTTGTCACGAATAGAGCAAAGCCTTGCACATAACACTCTTGTAAGCAAGATCAGTTTATGTAGCTCTTGGAGCTCTCAGGGTGACCCCAAAATTCTCTGTAAACTACAGAGTAAAGTATCAGTGGCTCAAGTGTGGGAGGATACACTTTTTCAGAGTTCTGCAGGGATCTGTCCTGCATCTTAACACGGTAAATTTCTGGATAATAACCCTGTCACTTGGATTGTTCCTGAAATAAACCATTCTTAAAAACAGACAACAGAGTGCAGCCACCTCCCTGGAGGCATTCAAGACCAGGTTAGATAAAGCCTTGAGCAATCTGGTCTAGAGGAAGGTGTCCTCCCCCATAGCACAGGAGCTAATCTTCAAGGTCACTTCCAACCCAAACTGTTCTATGACTCTATGGATTACAGAATAGGAGTTGTTTATTAAATTTGTATATGACAGTGGAAGACAGGTTTGAAGTGATTTTGACAAATTGGATAAAAATATTCTGGAAAAAAAATGGTGATGTTCGTTAGAGACTGAAAAAGAGAGAAGTGTTAAACCATAGAGACAGAAATAGGAACAATGAATTTGGTGGTAATCAGTTCAAGGGAAACAAAACCAACCTGAGCTTAACTTTTATCACAAAATGGTCATTTGTTAACAGCCTACTGCTGTTATAACCCGATCTCACATTCCATGTGGAAAAAAACCAAACACCGTGACACCGGCACAACTATCTTTCTTTGCTTATAACACAAGATCTCAAGTAGCATATCATGTCCAGCTTTGGACCTTGCACTTCAAAAAACATACAGATCACTCGAAGACAAATCCTGGTGGAAGCAGTTGTCAGCTATTGAGATGTCCTGGAATGCCTATGGAACAGTGTCTGAAAGTGGGCTTTAGCTACGCAAAGAATGAGGGGAATACAGAATAAACCAGGTTGGAAAAGGTCTTTGAGATCATCAAGTCTAACCTATCACCCAACATTATCTAATCAACTAAATCCCAACCAAATGCCACATCTAGTCTTTTTTTTAAATACTTCCAGGGACAGGAACTCTACCACCTCCTTGGACAGACCATTCCAATGGTTGATCACTCTTTCTGCAAGGAACTTCTTCCTAACATCCAGCCTAAACCTCCCCTGGCACACCTTGAGACTGTGTCCCCTCGTTCTGCTTCCTTTTTCTTTGGTGGCTAATGTAGTACTCCAAAATCACAAGAAGGGAGATTCAAGTTAAATATTAAGGAAAAGTTTGCAACTGTTAAGTCAGAGCAGATTTCCTGAGGAGGCTATAGTGGTGCTATTGCTGGAAGACTTCAGGATGGGTTAGAAAAACACTTGTCAAGGATGACATAGATGTAGCTGATCATGCCTTGGGGCAGAGACATCAAGGAGATAGCCTTGGCAGGTCCCTTCCAGTCCTACTTCTAGTTGAAGTGCATTATGCTGCTTCCTCCCACCTCACCTTCAGAGTTCAGAATTCTTCTGTTCCTCCCACAAGCTTTTCTTTATCTCCAGCTACTCTCCTAAAAATAATCTTAAGCTACCTCTTTTACTATCTTACACGTGTCGGAAATGCTTTCTGCACTATAGTTCCGTTGATGGACAAGATCAATCTCCCCTGAAAACTGACAGGACTACATTTCACCATTTGTAGAGATGCACTTTGGCTACAGAAAGAGAAGTCTCAGTGCAGGTCTTATACCTAGACATTCAGAAATATCTTAGCCACTGACAGAAATAAGGATGGTAATTGAAGCGATATCTTCCTATATGTAGGGCAGAAATAAAGCAAGTTAGATACCTTAAATTTTTCAACATTCATTCTAGACACATTAACATTGCATATCAGGTACGCATTTTCCCACCGTTTAATGGCATAAGCCTAAAAGGACGTTAGTTCGCAGTAAGTTTAACCTGAATGCCCTCCCGTTTTGCTGGAAGGAGTTAGCTCGAGAAGAATGGCCAATTGCACAAGGTAGTCAGAACGAGCAGCTGAACTCAGACCAGAAGCGCAAACGGGTCTGACGCAACAAGCAGTGCAGAGCCGACAACCGGAGCAACGTCGCTTAGAACATCTTCTCTCAGTGCAGCTCCTGAAGCGGAGGGTGACCCAGGACCCCCGCAGTGGAGTGGGAGGAGGCTGGGTCTGCAAGGGCTACCGACCAGGCGGGCGGGCTCAGGAAAGGCGGCGCTGCGGGGGGAGCTCCCGACAGCTGAGCGCCCCGAAACGGCTGGTGCGGCGGTGTAGGCCCCCAGGCAGGGAGCCGCCCGTGGGCTGTTTGCGCGGTTACCCTTGCGGTTCAGATCGCGCCGCGGAGAGCGGACCGGAATGGGAATTGCAAGCCCTGTCCCCGGTGTACGGTGGTGGTGGTGATAGCGGCGGTGGTGGTGACAACGGCGGTGGTGGTGGTAACGGCGGCGGCAGTGGCAGCACCGCCCGGCTCCAGCGTGCTGTCCCCGAGAAGGGGGGCACTGCCTCCGCGGGGCACCGCAGTCCGTCTTGTCTGCCAGCGCGGAACAGCGCGGATCCCGCGGATGGAAGTCACAACCCGGTCGGCATGAGGGGGCGCAGCGGGGCGGGCTCGGCCTTGCCCGCCCCCGGCCCGGCAGACGCACGTGGTGGCGGGGGGCGAGAGGGCCGGCCCCCTTCCTCGCTCGTCTCCATGTACATGGAGAGGTGCGATGAGCGCTGGTGTCGGTCTCTGTGGTCCTCTACGATGCCACTCCCCCCTTTAAACTCTTGCTTAGGAAATTCTCCGTCATGAGTTCCTGATGCCGTGTCCCTCGGGCAAGTTGGGGGACATGAGGGGGACGGGCGCGGCGAGCCGCGGGGGTTCCGCGCAGCTCTAGGGCTTCTGCAGTGCCTCGGGTCTGGGAGAAGGGAGCGCGCCCTCCGACCACCGCTGTTTACTGGACTAGGCTTGTGGAGGATTTTTTTTGCCTCTTTTAAATTATTTTGAAAAAATTGTTGGGGTTTTTTTTTGTTTGGTTTTTTTTCCTTCGTCTCCTGCTGTGTGTCTGTCTGTGCGTTGCTCCGTGCGCAGGTGGCTCCATGAGCTACCCCAGGAGCGGCTCCGCTGCCGCGCAGCGCCGCGCCGGGGCAGGAGGAGCGGCCGCCAGCTTGGGCCGTGCCGCCGCTGCCGCCACGGGGGGCGGCCCCGCCCGGGTACGGGGTGGGCGGCCGTGAGGCGGGAGGGCGAAGTTTCTCTGCGGCGCCGGGCCCCTCTGAGAGACAGTGGAGAGGGAAGGACTTGGCTTCCCTGTTCTGGGTAGCTGCTGCTGCCGCCGCCGTTGCTGTCACCAGAGCTGCCCGGCTTTGACCATGAAGAGGAAACAGAAGCGGTTTTTGCAAATGACGCTGCTCTTCACCGCGGCTCTGATCTTCCTGCCCGATATCGGTCTCTGGTCTCTCTACAAGGAGAAACACCTGGTGAAGCCCGTTGAACCCATCGAGCCGCAGGTAGGTGCGAAGCCGCCCGGCAGCGCTTCCCGCTCCGCTGTCCCCGGTGTTCCAGGCGGGCTGCAGACTGCCGCCTCTCGGGGCGCGGCCCCGGCGCTCCATTCCTCTGGGGCTAAGTGGGACCCGGCCGTGGCGGGGGGGTCCGGGGCGCGGCGGCCGCCGGCGAGCAGCGGAGTGGACAGCAGCATTACAATGTGCTCGTCCTACCTCCGCGCTGGAGAAAGTTGTGGGTGAACAAGTGAGGCTACTTGGCTGGGTTCGTCTGGGAAGGGCAAGGGTGAGCAGTCACACAAACTGTCTCTGAAAATTAGGTGGATGGGCATGCTTAGTTGGTTAGCCAAGTGTGATGCTGAGCTCTTGATTTCATTACGAGGAGTGGAGTTTCTTTCTATATGCAGTTACACAGTCTGCCTGCCTGTAATACTTCTTGAACTGGCGTGTGGCTGTATGTCCGCTAAAATTGCTCGGGATCCATCTAGGTGACTAATCGCCTAGATTTCTTGTTTTCTTATCCTTGCTGTTGAAAACTCGGCAGAAGTGACAGTCTTTTTCGCTCCTGGATGTTACTAATGTGACCTGATACACCACGCTGTAACTGCTTGTCAGGCTGATGTCACAATGAACTTTCAAATATTTCCAGTTTACTATCTTCTCCGTCACCGTTATTAATAACAACAGTTGACATAAGCTGGTTTTTTGGTATTTTTTGGTTTGTTTTTTTTCCCGCAAGTTATTCTTCAACTCGCTGGGTTTATGTATGGCTCATAAATCACAGGATGGCCTGCATTAAGTGAAGTTCTGGGGAGTTGTTTTAATGCAGTGCTTTGAAACCCTGTCTGTAATTTACTGATGCTTATGTTCGTGCTATTCAACAGATCCATGCTACTACACTCTAATTGTCAGTGTAATTTAAATATAAATATTTCATAGTTCATTAGTAAGAAATTAAGGGATTGTTTGATCTTTTAGCTTGTTTGCTACTTGCATAGCTTTCATGTTAGAGTGTTATTAGACAGCATCATGTATCATTCTAGTGTATTAGTAGTCTTAATTTCAAGGGTCATCACCCGTGTATATAATGCGCTTTCCACATACTAAATGTATTGAATTCAGTCAATGGTTTCATTTGAACGTATTTGATTCCTTTTCTAATACATATCTCTCGATTATAGAAGTTAGTTCTCCAGAGTATTGTAACAGCTAGTGAAATATGCCAACTGGAAGATACTTGGTTACTACAGGAGGATGTTAGGGATAGCCTCTTAATTTCAAGTTTACTTTATTTTTCCAATGGTTTTAAAGTGCAGAAGGTGTTAAGTACTAGATTTTTAGTCAGTAGTAATTTCTGTTGACAGTAAAAAAAATACACAACTCTAAGTGTTTGTCATTAGTTTACAAGGTATGTACTGTAGTCTTTGCAGTTTGTAATTTACTTTGTGGTTTGGGAAAGGTAAGATACTCAATGCTTATATGAGTATCTGTATTTGTTGCATGGCCCTTTAAAAGACATATGCCATGACATAAGATGAAATTTCTAACGTTTGAGACTGTAAAACCATAACTGGATAGCATTCAAAGGGAAGTAACTTTAAAAAAGAGTTCTGGATAAAATGCTGGAAGAAAATCTCAGAGATCAGGAGCTGAGTGTATGTGAAGGACTAGTGAGAGCTGCTAGTAAGAACCTTGCATATTTTAAATTCTGAGTTTTCTGAAAGGGATGTTTTGCTAGCTTCCTGGTTTCCTTCTTTTTTTTTATTTTCTTTTTTCTTTTTTTTTTTTTTTTTTTTCCCTTCTCACCTGAATACTAATTGAGCACTAATGGTGCTGCTTAATGGGAAAACAATGAAAATGAACAATGAAACTATGATCCTTGCAGCTGACTCTAGTGTAACTCTGTTAATCACTGTCAGAATTAAAGTCATATTGACAATGTCATTACTTGGTGAGGATAGCAGGTTGGAGTGGAGGCAAGTTAATGCACTTACAGTATTCGTGTTTCTTGGTGTGCATGTTATAACCCAATATGCATACAAGGAACAAGGGTTGAAACACAAGTTGTGAATGCAGCTCTTATAAAGGAAATTGTAAAGGGATGGTCAGCCTGTTTCTTCAGACAATACTAGAAGGTTGTGCTAGAAAAGACTGCATAAGAAGTAGTATCACAGTAGAAAGAGAACGCTGTTTTTCCCCTAATAAGTTAGTGGGAGAAGTAAGAGTTTGAGCACTGATTTCAGTCATTCTTTGCCCTGAGGTGTTCAGTTACTTGATAGTATGACTTCACACGAGTTTAAAGGCCAGCCCAACTTAATACTGCAGTAGACTCTTTTAATATATTTTGAAATTGTGTTATGTTACATAGGTACATATGTAGAGTCAGCACATGACAGCAGTGTACACTCAGACTGCTGTTGTATGTCCAAAGCATGGAAGAGGGGCAGAGCTCTTAGTGGCTTCAGTAAATTAGCTATAGACTTACTTAACAGGCTTTGCCCTCGTGTGAAGTGTGTGTGTGTAGAGGTATTCTAGTGTTTGCAATAGTGTTTTTAAAGGTGCTGTCTTGTTTTAAGAATAGTTAATGTAATTGATCATGATGTGTTTTTGAGGAGATGGCATGGTAAAATTCTGATTTTTCTGACTAGTTATAAATTAAAATTCCAATTTTTTGTTAAAGCAGATGTTCCCTAACTTCTCTGTGAATGAGAGTTCTGTCAGCCTCTCTCACCACCTCGTCTGCTTGCCAGAGCTCTGGACCGCAGGAGGGACAGCAGGCTGATGGAGGAGGCATTGACATCCTGACAGCAGTAAGCAGGGAAGCTGTTCAAAAGCAGTCCATGATACAAAAATAATCCACTTCTATCACTGGTATAACGGTGTCCCCAGGGACTGTGTCATTCCCAGTGCTTAGAGGAGGGCACTTGTGTGTTTTAGTGCTATCTAGAAATTGTAATGTGATAAAACATTTTGACTTTTTTATACTGTAAAATACTGCTGCAATAAATTGCATGTGAGGTTTTGGTTGGTTTTTTTATCATGCAAACTGTTTCTGAGCAGAGAAACTCTCCAGGAAAGATTAAAAGATGAAAAACTGATATTGATAACTCTTGATCTCAAAAAGCATTAATGATTTTGGTCACTGTACATTAATTCTATAAGCAGTATTAACCTCTAAGTATTTCATACAAACCAGTTTTTATTTTTTTTTAAACCTATTGTCACTTGTGAACTTGATAGGCTTGATATTTATGTTTTGGTAATTATTTTTGGCTTATAGCAGTATTTAAAGTGGTGTTCCAGGAGTAAAGATGCAGGTACTGAGGTTCTGAGTTACATGGAGCAAAAAGCTTTCCTTAAAATATAGGTTGAAAATGAAGTGGCACATGTCAGGGAAAAAAATATGATTTATTTCTGATATAATTTCAAGTCAGTCTTCCTTGATATATTATGTGGATAGAGGAATAGAATAGACTATTTTTAGTGCCTTTTAAAACAAAAGGTCTGCAAATTCCATGGCATATTATGATGTTCCTGAGTTTTGATTACAGTTTTTACAATAAGTTGAACTTTGTTGCATTTTTGTTGTGTTTGTTTTTTACTTTTGCCACTGACATATTACATGTTATATAATATCTTGGCTGCTATTTTCTGGATAGTAATTTAAGCTGATAAAACTTATGATTTCAGCATTGTTTTCTATGGAGGGGTAGCAACAACGCAATACATCCAATAGGATGTAGTTCTGATCCATACCTGATTATCTGATCAAATCTAAAGTTAGTGCTACTTTATTTAGCTGCACCAAGGCTTTATTCTTTTCTGTTTATGTACTTTCATTGTATGTAGAATAACTCCATGTGAAAGAACTGGATTTCTTGTAGCAACTTTCTACTGCCCATAATATAGGTATTTGGAGACCAGTGACAAGTGGCATCCCTCAAGGGTCGGTGCTGGGACCAGTGCTGTTTAACATCTTTGTCAGTGACATGGACAGAGGAATGGAGTGCACCCTCAGCAAGTTTGCAGATGACACCAAGCTGTGTGGCACAGTCGACTTGCTAGAGGGCAGGGATCCATCCAGAGGGACCTGGACAGGCTGGAGAGGTGGGCCCAGGCCAACCTCATGAAATTCAACAAGGCCAAGTGTAAGGTCCTGCACCTGGGTAGGCACAGTCCCAAGCCCAAATAGTGCTGGACCTCTCCAGTGGCTGGAGAGCAGCCCTGAGGAAAAGGACCTGGGGGTCTGGGTTGATGAAAAGCTCAACATGAGCCTGCAGTGTGCACATGCAGCCCAGACAGCAACTGAG
>VWZE01016341.1:996971-1068188 GCA_013396675.1 Eubucco bourcierii | reverse complement strand
TAAAAGTCATTGTTCCTTGAGGTCCCTTCCAACCTTAACATTCTATGATTCTGTGATTCTAATAATGTATAAGTTAAAATCATCCATAGTTAACTGCTAATAGTAAATGCAGTTGTGGAACAGGAAGATATTTTGAATGAGTTACTGGGTACTGGAGACTGACCTGGTAAGTCAGAATAAGGAATAAATGCCAGACGGGTTCAGTGCTACAAGTGTGTCGCATTTCCAGAACTGCAGCTCCAGAATGAATTTGTGGTGTGGCACACTGAGAAGGCAGGTATCTTAGACTAAGTGTGAGTATAACAGTATGCATTGTCATAGGATAAATGCATTGTCTTGATGTGTGAGTTAATATTTGAGGAAGGTTAAAGACACAATTTCAAGATTCTAAACTTTAAGTCATACAGGGATGCTGATCCTCATTATCTCCATTCTGTATTAGGTGCTAGCAATGACATCCAAGGGTCTTCTGTGTAATAACTTTGCTTTTAATTTTTATGCAGCATTTTCTCTTTCCTCCTCAGGACAAAATGGGCCTATGTTGAATAGGGTACAGTGCTATAAGAAACATCTTGCGTCTGAAACTGTATTGTGTCAGAGTATGTGGAACAGGTTGGGGCACTGTAGTTTTTATTTCGTGATTTTTAAATTTTTAATACTGAAAACATATACTTGCCTATGTTGATACATTGCATATAAACAGAAGATTATGGCCCTAAAATATTTAAGTTACTCTCTGGAATATCTCCAGAGCTGCACCCTTTCCCCTGTAACCTGGACTCTTGAGTACATATTGTTGGGGCTCTTCAGCCTGGAGAAGAGAAGGCTTTGAGGAGACTTTATAGTATCTTTCCAGTATCTGAAGGGGGCCTACAGGAAGGCTGGGGAGGGACAGTTGACAAGGTGTTGTAATGACAGGACTAGGGGCAGTAGGTTTAAACTGGCAGAGGGAAGATTTAGACTAGATGTCAGGAGCAAGTTCTTTCCAGTGAGGGTGGTGAGACACTGGCATAGATTGCCCAGGGAGGTTGTGGATGCTCCCTCCCTGGAGGTGTTCAAGGCCAGGTTGGACGAGGCCTTGAGTAACCTGTACTAGTGGGAGGTGTCCCTGCCTATGGCAGGGAGTTGGAACTAGATGGTCTTTGAGGTTGTTTCGAACCTTACCATTCTATGATTCTATATAGATATGAATGTGATGCTTTGCTATTACAAATTATTTCCTATTTTCCTGGTATTGAACTTTGTTTGATGTCAAGGCTGCATTTTTTGTTTTAAATGTGAATAGAATCTAGCACAGGAATATGTATCTTAACCAGCTAAGAATAAAGAAGAAAAAAATCTTTTCCCCCCTGCCTCAGTAGAGCTTACAGAAAATCTTATTCATTAGGATTCTGTAGACTGAGCTGGTCAGGGATTTGCCAGGTGCTTACCAGAATACCACTTCAGAATGTGCTGACAGTAACTAGTGAAGATAAAAGCTCATCTCTCTTTCCCTTTTTTTTTTTTTTTTAAATTTATTTTTTGAAATAGGTGAGCACCATGATATACTGCTTTACATTAGCAACTTCATGTCCAAGATGGAAAGGGTATTTTTCAGGAATCGTCCTGGAATTTAGTTTTAGAACTGTAGAACAGTTTGTGTTAGAAAGCCATGGGCAGGGACGTGTTTCAGGAGGTTGGATTGCTCTATGTCCCACCTGACCTTGAACATTTCAGTGATGAGGCATCCATAACTTCTCTGAGCAACTTGTTGCAGTGTCTCAATACCCTCATCATAAAAACCCCAAATAATTCTTCCTTATATCTGATGTTAATCTTTCAGTTTAAAATTGTTGTTCCTTGTCATGAAACTACAGGCTTTGATAAAAAGTCTCTCTCTGTATTTTAATAAGCCCCCTTTCTATGTTTTAAAAGACCACAGCAGTGTCTCTCCAGAGAAGCGATTGCCTATGTCATAAAACCTGCTCCTGCACTGCATTTTTATGTATGTAAATTGTACAAAGTTTGGTTTATAATGTAGAAATTTGGTGTTCTAGTAATGTAGAAATTTGGTGTTCTAGTAATGTAGAAATTTGGTTAATTACCCATTTTCCTAAACATGTACCTGTTACATAGGCCTAGCTTGTGTATATACAAGTTACAGTGTGATACTAGCAACTATACCAGATGTCAAGGCTTGAATTTCAGGATTACATCAGTGATTCCAGGGTATTTCATAGGGGTGAGGGGGTAAGTCTACATTGCCATCATTCTCATTACAGGAGTAAAGCTCTCATTGCCTTCAATAGGAACTGGGCACTGTAATCAGTGCTGTCAGTCACCATCTGGACTGACTTTCATATCTGAATCTTTCCATAGTGTCCTTCTTTCTGGGATGCCATCTGTCAGGCAGTTTCTTTTGACTTGTTTCCAGGACCAACCTTTGTACCTTCTTTCAAGTCCTCTTTTGTGCTCCAGGCAACCTCTCAAGACTTCATTCTCCCTGCTGTTTTCAAAATACATTTTGAAAACCAGTGTACACAGTGAAGTACCTTAGCAATAATAGCTATTACCAGACTCTTGGCAACATCACAGTCATCTGACGACAATCTGTCAGGAGGCCAAGACTTGGAAGGCATTGACCCCAAACCCTTTTCTCATCAGTTTAAGTGATATTTCAAAGCAGTGGCTAAGGGAGAAGTTTGAACCACTGATGACTTGGAGTCTTTTCTGTGGATGAAAGAAATCTGTTATTATGGCAGTTCACCTAGTAATAGCTTACAAAAGTATCAGCTGTTATAGGTTTAAAAAATAAGATCAAGTAGCATTAACCTAACAGTATAACTGGTTTTGAGAGACTTTAATTCAGTAAAGACATATTTATGATCACTCAAAAAATTCGTAATGTTGAGCTGCTGAAGTCTAGCACACAGTGTTTTATATCTGACACAGTGTTAAATGCCTACATTTCTTTTTGCCCTTAATAAGCAAAGAGAATTAAAAGTGAGAACCCCAAACCTGTGCTTCGAAGAGAAAACAACACATAAGAATGTATTAGAAATAATACATAGCTTTGAAAAAATTTTTTTTGGAAAATAAATCCAAGATAAACTTAAAAAGGGACACCACTTCTTAATGAAATCCACATTAGTAGTCAGCGTGTGTATTAATGATTACTTTACATGTAATTCAGACATGGTGTTAGCTGTAACTCCTGCATGGAGGCGATCTGTTTGTATCTGAACAGCAACCTTTCTTCCAAGTGGCTTTAAAGTTGTGATTTTACTTTTTTTCTTTTTTTTTTAATTATGTTTTTTCCTAAACAAAATCTGAGCGAGCACTTTTTGGTTTATGAATTTCATTTGAACTGTAAGCAAAGATGATTTAGGCTTTCAAATAGATTAAGAAAAAATAGTATTTTTTTATAGTAGAAGGCTTTTCTAGTGTATCTATTAAACCACCCAAACTCTGTCACATTCTGACTAGATAGTCTTTGAGTAGAAACAAAACAATTACTGTGTTCATATTGCATTCATTTTCAAAGGAAAATATTATCTAGTATGAAAATCCCAAACAATTGTGTAACGGAAAATTGAAGAAGAGTTTTCACAGGATTGAGGCTTGCCAACACTTTATCATACTATATTTGCTCATGGTTACTTTGCATGAAAATTAATAGCAGGAAACTGTGTTGGGAGATGTATAATGACATTGCAGAATGATTTTTAAAGTGACATGCAATATCTGTATATAATTTTATCTATTCTCATTTCAAGACATTTGAATAAGCAGTATTCTTCCTAAGAAGTTCAGTTGGCAATAAGACATGCGGTTAAAATTATTTATTTTTTGGGGGGGGGTGGAAGTGTGTGTGAATGGCCAAGCACTGGCTTGTTCCTAGGTGACCGAGGCTCTGCTTATGACACTTCAGTCCCTCTCTGTTATCTGTCTTACCACTTTGTCTCTCTGTGACTGGTTTCCCTTATTTTTAAGATGCAGCTAGGAGAAGCTTCCTCTGAAGAGCAGTTTTCAATTGTAGATGAACCCAGCGATACGTAAAAACTAAATGACAGATAATTATTGTGTGACTGGTGTTGCTACTCGCCTTCCCCTTACAACAGTTTGCTGAAGGCTCTTTGCTCTCTAGTAGATGCTGCAAGGAGATGGCTACTTATGTGCCTTCCTTTCGAGGGTAAGAAAGTAGTGATTATCTTACTCCAGCTGCATGATGTCATTCTTGTATTATTGCTTCTTGAGAGGAAAATGGATAAATTTGTCTGATAGAAAAGTTAGAGAGGTTTTGTACCCAGGTTAATGACACACTTAAGTATTTTTCAGGCTTGGATTGCATCTTTAAGCAATCAGTCTGTAGTATTTCTGTTACAGAAAGCTGTCTCACTTTTCTTTCTAAGTAGCCAAACGAGTATTAAAAAAATCCCAAACAAACAGCACCAACAAACTGTTACCCCCAGATTTACATGTGGAATTTTTCTGTGGAGTAAATAAGAGGGAACAAGGATGAGGAAAACAGCTCTCTGCAGCTCTGATACTTTAACTCAGAGCAAACCTTCAGCAGTTACTAATTTGTTTTTTGCTTTGTCGTGGAATTTTTCAGATTGAGTTCGTGAACTCTTAGCTGAAACGGGAAGAAAAAAAATGTAAAGTCTGAGCAACAACCTGTGTCTTGTTGTTGCTTAATGATTTCCCTCTCCCAGTCAAATTCTTTAGGTTTTTGCTGGCCCTCATTCTAGAGCTGACGCTTCTGGTATCACAATCACATATATGATTAGACTTTCTTTCCAGTCATTGACCTGTATACACTTAAGATGCTGCTTGAAATCACAATGGAGCAATGCATAGGAATTTTTCATATGCACCAGAAAAAAATATTGTTGCTATAGACTTTGTTGGATGCTTCTACCTTGAGTGATCTCTTTAAGTGTATTTTGTCAGTTTGGAGGCTTTTGCTTTTGCTTACTCATAGGTACAATTCCATCACTTTAACATTTTTTTTTAAATTTATTTTTTATTTTAATTTTTTTTTTTTTTAAGATCAGGCCTTGAGCTGTTATAAACTGTAAATCAATCTTGTTCATGCAAAAGCAGCTAATTTCAAACACCTTTTATGATATGGTAATCAATTATATGTGCAGTCATTAGGGAAATGTAAAAAGGAATGGCATTGAATAGTGGCGGATTGTATCTAGAGTAGAAGAATTTTACAATTAAAGATGCTCTGGTGAGCCCAGGGTACTTCTGTTTTTTACTTGAAGTCTTCTGATGATACCTGGTCAGACTGAGCTTCTTTAGATAGCTTAGCAGCGTGCCTGTGTCTTACAGTTCCTCTGAAGCAGTAATTACCCAAGGGAAATTTCCTACTTTTATAAAAGTCATTTAAAAAATCTCAGCATTATTTGGAACTGGGTAAAACTGACTACTACTAATTTTCTTCTGTTTGTTTTTTTTTTCTTTCTCTTAATTAAACGTTGATTAGCTTTGGTTCATAACTATTTGCCTTTTTCCACCTTATTTTCAACAAATAATCACAGTATTTTTACAAAACGTAATCTTCTGTGTGGATAAATCCATTTTTCATATTAATTTTATCAGCCTCTCTCCAGCTCTGGCTAGTAAAAGATGTTAAAGAGAGTTAGATTTTTGAGGGGTTTCTGTGATGGATGGTTTTGGAATAACATGCCAACAGAGCAAATGGTTTCTTCCTAATCTTTGTTAGTTAGTGGTTGGCTTATGTCCTGTAGTGTGAAGACTTACATCCCATATACATTATAGCTAAGTTCCTACAGTACTTCATTTTAGCTGGCTTCAAATTTTGTTCATTACTAGCCTTCAGCTTGGGAATATTATTATTTCTTATTGTTCTGAACTTCGACAAAAGCAGTCAAGAGGCCATCATTCTAACAGAAAGCTGTGACCGATTGCTTTAAAAATAAATGATACTTGCACTGACACAAGAGAAAAAAGGTTCATTAAAACTCATGTTGGAGGACTCTCATCACTCTTTTTCCACTGCATTTGACATTGGCTGAGAGACTGTTTTATATAACGTTTATTTTTAGAGACTATTGTTCTCTTCAAACCTACTTTGCAACTTCAGGAAAGCAATAATGTTTTCTAGCAGAACTGAAATTTAAAGAAGCAAGAGGTTGCATGTTTCTGTTATATGTTTCTGTTCTGTTACCTCCTGAAAAAACTGTTAATGAGTTTGTCTTTGGCAGGGAAGATAAAGTAGGGAGAATTACGGACTGCTTTAGGGCACACACATTGAAAAACAGTGCATCTTTTATTGAGAATGTAATGACATTTGTAGGTGTAACCTTTGTATTTATTTTAATAATTTCTTTTGAAGTGCTGAAAAAGCAAACTGGTTTCACTTAGTTTACTTTCTTCCCTGAAGCATTTATCTATTCTGGTACTCAGTGTCCTGCTCATGTACAGAGCTCATCAAAAAACCTAACATGTTCTATAACCATATGACTGGAAACGCAAAATACCCTTTCAGAGCTAAATAGTTAGAATAAATGAATTGGAATATGTTTCGATTCTTAATGAATGTAATATAAGCCAATAAGAAAATGATAAGTAATTTTGTGTTTAGCATAGACCAAAGCTAAAATATAACTAGCTTCAGTTAGAATGTACAGGAGAAGTTTATGGCTTAACCTTGCAACAGATTTCTTGTATTTGGTAAGCAGATTTGGGTAAAGCCACACTTTTTTTTTTTTCTTTTTTCTTTTGCTTTGATTTTGTTGTCACCTTCTGTGTTTCCATTCCTAGTTACTTCACAGGGATAAAAATACTCCTTTTAGGTACCTTATGAGTTTATCTCATACAGTTAATGTCAGAGGGACTATAGGATCATGGTTTCCAGGGCTGCGACTTCACACCTCTCCTTTACAAACTCCTAATTTCAGCACTCAAGACTAACTTTTGGATGGATGACTTAGACTACCTCGTCCTATGTACTTGTAAAACACATCATGCTACTTCTCTTTTCCATTAATAGCAGAGCTTCATGACTTGTTTCCACCTGAACTGAATGTTTGTAGTGAGAAAGATTCATGACTAAATAAAAATTCGGAAAGTAAAGCTGACTTGATGTATTCTACATTGCTGAAGCAGCTAACATGTTATAGCAGCTGCCAAATTACCTGTAATCAGCATCCACACAATAGAAGGCACTCTGAATACTGATGAAGTTGTGATTAACACCTATTAACAAGATGGAATTTGTCAGTGAAAAAGTAAAAGATGATTCAGTGCGATGTTCAGGAAGATTTACTGTTTGTGAAGTTTCCCAACATTGGAAATAGTGATGTTTAGATTGTTAAAAGAAATTTCCTAACAGTTTAAAAACATACCTAGAAAATTTGTTTTTGTAACAGCTAAGAAAGGAGTATGTATTGCAAAATGATACTTTGACCTAAAAAGTATTGGAACTGTCCTCCTCCTGGCTCTTCCCCTTTTTAAAATGTTAAATCATAAACATTTTTTTATTAGAAATCTCAGGTCTCTAATTCCAAGTTCTGTGAAACTTACTATATTAATCTATGATAGAAGGATATGTTAATTACTGTAATGCCACCCTTCTTAATCTTCTGGAATAATGTAGAGGACATATGGGTTAGTCTGTAGAGAAATCATAGAATCATAGAATGGTAAGGTTGGAAGGGACCTCAAAGATCATCTAGTTCCACCCCCCTGCCATAGGCAGGGACACCTCCCACTAGTACAGGTTACTCAAGGCCTCATCCAATCTGGCCTTGAACACATCCAGGGAGGGAGCATCCACGACCTCCCTGGGCAACCTGTTCCAGTGCCTCACCACCCTCACTGGAAAGAACTTCCTCCTGACATCTAGTCTGAGTCTCCCCTCTGCCAGTTTAAGCCCATTGCCCCTTGTCCTGTCATTGCAGGACCTTGTAAATAATCCTTCCCCAGCCTTCCTGTAGGTCCC
This sequence comes from Eubucco bourcierii, assembly GCA_013396675.1. Taxonomy (NCBI): domain Eukaryota; kingdom Metazoa; phylum Chordata; class Aves; order Piciformes; family Ramphastidae; genus Eubucco; species Eubucco bourcierii. Next base: position 1,060,234 of record VWZE01016341.1, on the reverse strand, counting down.
TTTCAGATACTGGAAGGCTACTATCAGGTCCCCTCGAAGCCTCCTCTTCTCCAGGCTGAAGAGCCCCAACTCTCTCAGCCTGTCCTCATAGGAGAGCTGCTCCAGCCCTCTGATCATCTTTGTGGCCCTCCTCTGGACCCGCTCCAACACTTCCATGTCCTTCCTGTGCTGAGGGCTCCAGAACTGCACACAGTACTCCAGGTGGGGTCTGACAAGAGCAGAGTATCTTAGTAGAAACCACTGAGTAGAAATCACTTAGTAGAAACACATGAAGAAAATGTGATTTGACTTACGCTTTTTTGTTTGGTTGGTTTGGGGTTTTTGTTTGGTTGTGGGTTTGGTTTTTTTGTTTGTTTGTTTGTTTGGTTTTTTTACTGCCCCCAAAATCTAAGCGCATAAGGAGGGACCCTGAATAGATTATTCTGACTATTTCTCAGGCTGAGTTTTCGCTTGTCTTTGGACTTCATGCTACAAAATTCATCTTGGAAACCTATTCATAGGTTTTAACTGGCTTGAAGCCCTGGGGTGGTGCCTCAACTCTGGTAAGGTCATACAAATCCACTTTGGGAATTTTTAAGTTTGTGCTTCGACTTGATTGAATTAAGGCTAGGTCTGAATAGAGGCCTGAGTGTTAAAAGTGCTGAGCTTTTCAACACTTTAGACTACTACTAAGTGTTCTAGCAGCACATTTGCTCCTGAGGATTCAATGTCTTGGTACTATGTTTACTTACCGTCTATTAAACTTAAGGGCAGGAGGAATGGGCCTGCATGGAAGTAGCTGCAAAAAGTGCTGTTCCAAATGTGATTCCTTCATTGCATCCTTAAGAAGCCAAGCTGAGGGGAGATGTAGACAGCTTTCATTAATAGTGGCCCTGGAGTGATATTTTAACATCCTTTCTGCAAAGGGGGTGCAGTGGTGCTCTTTGGGGTTTTTTTGTGTGTGTTGGGTTTGGTTTTTTTTTTTTCCCCCTTGATTTTTTTTTCTCTCTCAGCTAGTAACATAATGATGGGAACATGTGTAGATTTGGGTCTTATTTTCTTCTTTGCCTGAGGGAGCTAAGGTTCAGTTCTCATTTCTCTGGAGAAAAGAAATACAAATTTTGAGGTAATTTTAAGACAAAAATGCTGTCTTTGCTTTCTGATGAAGACAGACCTGAAGAGAATTTAGTATTTTTCGGTTACTGTCTAGAGAAATGCTCTTTTGGCTCTCAAGTAGCCTTTTGGATATGTTCAGTATCCACAGCACCTGACTAGTTGGAGAAACAGGGAATACTGAGCAACTTCCTTGCTGTGCTTGCAGTAAGAAGTTTAAAGCAATTGGGGTAGCTGCTGAATAGTCAAGAAGTAGATGGATTTCTGAACTAAGGAAGTGTTCAGATGAAGTCAGCTTGTTTAGCATGAGTTCTGTAAATAGAATATCAAACCTCTTAGTTTAGTTTGGTAGCAAAAAAATTAGCCTCCCTGTAGGGTTTTGTGAAGAGTAGTATCAACAAAGCCCATATTAAAATACCCTCACTGCGTTCTCATGTCAGAGTTACTGATTTGTTCTCTTTCTGTCAACTTTTTTGTTTTTTTTTTTTTTTTTAGACTAGTCCATTAACAAAATGGGCTTGTCATATCTTCTCCTCATGGTTTAGAAAAGAAAAAAAACTTAGTAATTTTAAAGTTATTTGAAAATTAGTCAGTCTCTGTGGTAGTCTCATATATTCTGCCAGCACAGTAGCATTATTAGCCAAATTAGGGTTGTCTTTTCATCTGTGTAATCCTCACTGGTGCCAAGAGGCACACAGCTGTAGCTAAGAAGAGTAATTTGGGCAAGAATATGAGCAGCTGAGGGAACTGGAGTGGTTTCTTTTGGAGGAAAGCCAACTCAAGGAAGACCTTATTGCTCTCTATAACTACCTGAAAGGCAATTCATAGCAAGGTAGGTGCTGGTCTCCAATCCTGAGTACCAAGTGATAGGCAACCAGAAATGGCCGTAAATTGTGTTGTGGGTGCACAATTGGTTGGATGTTAGGACAATTTCTTCATGGAAACTGTTGTGAAGCAGTGGAACGATCTGCCCAAGGAAATGGTTGTCACTGTCTTGAAGTATTTAAAACACGTATAGATATGACATTTAGGAACATGGTGTAGTGGTGAGCTTGGTAGTGTTAGATGAATGGTTTGGCTCAGTAATCTTACCAGTCTTTCCCACCCCAAATTAGTCTATGGTTCTCTAATTCTGTGGAGGCTAACAATAGCCTTGCACCAGAGAGGGTGAACAAGCAAAGCGCTGTTCTGCAAATATATATGCTGAAATGTAATAAAGTTTCAGACCAGTAAATGGAGGTAAGTGTATTGCTGAGAAGGTGATTGGTGGTTTTTATTTTGATTCTTCCAAGGTCTGTTTTCAAAGTGATTTTGTATTATTGAAAGTTCTCTACCTGTTTTTCAAGAACTCAGTATTGGTATGCTGTCAGGTTTTGCATTTTTGTGTGTGTGATTTTGTCGCTGTTGTTTCATTTTGGTTTAAATCTGTGTTTTAGTCATGAGGGATCAGTTTTCCTGCATGGTGTTTGAATTTTGGTTTAGTTTGATTTTTAAACTGCGTGTTGTCACCTGTGTGCTTTAAAGAGAGAATGAAATACTATCAGAACAGAGCAGCAGTGTTTCACATCTGTTTTCCACCTGGTTCATCNATCACCCAGGCTAGACTCAGCCGGCTGGAAGTTAAGGAATGAAAAAAACAGGGGGAAAAAATTATCTCATAGAGCTTCATTATCTCACAATACAAGACAAAATAATAATCACAATAATCCTGAGCGAAGTCTGACACCTAAACTTAATTTTTCTATTTTTTTAAAGTAACATTAACTTATTTTTTCATCTGACAGTCCAGTATGATGTTTGTCCAGCAAGTTGAACTTGATATTAATTTTAAAATCATACACATTAGTTTCACATATTTTATAACTTGATCTTTGGATATAAAGTTGTGGCTTATGCAACTGAAGTTAGTAATTAGAGTTTTTGTTACCCTCTGTGATTTTCTGTACTTAAGTTTTGTGGTGAGTTTTTCCTCTTCTAATTTTGCAGTTGGAGCCTTTGAAGTACACATTATTCACCATGCAGAGTTCAAGTGCTGCTTGCGTTTGGTTTGTTGTCCTGTTTGGTTGGTTTGCTTTTGTTTTTAAATATGTTTTCTTTAACTTGTGTATTTGTAATATTGGTGTTATTGTTACTGTGTGGAACTCTAAAGAGACAGAATATTCTGTGTGGCAGATGTTCTGTTAATTTAAATTATTACCTTATTTGTAGGAGTACTTCAGTGTACTTTTGGTTCTTTCATGGAGTATCTAATTACAGTAATGCTTCAAGGATTTTTTAAATTTTTTTTTTAACGTGGCGGCATACAACAGTGAGAGAAAGAGGGGTCTGCATCACAGCTACCTGTCCTCTACTCCTTTGGCTTTAGTCTCAGAAATGTATGCAGCAGTTCCTATGGAAAATGGGAATTTATTATCTCTGTACAAACACTTTACCTTCCTTGTGATTAGTCTGAAAATTTTGATGCGAAATCTGTGATTTGAATGAGAGATTGATCAAAAAAGCATCAAGATCCGTACATCTTACTGAAAGTCACTTCCAAGACAAGTCTTCAGAGACATTTTGTTTTTTATTTCCACAGCATTTAAAATTGTAATAGTAATAAAACAATTAAGAAGTCTGTCTATCCCTCCCTTCAGTCTAGCCCAAACTTCTGAACTTCAGGTCTCTTTGTTCAGCTTAGCTCATTGATCACTAAAGCTCCATGAAACATGAGATATGTTTCAGAAAGGTCTCAGTAGGGCAGTTTTACTTAGTGTATTGGGTTAAGTCGGATCCCTCCCCTGGTAGGGTAAACTCACTATGACATGGATTTTTTTTGTAAAGTCAGGAAAAAATGAAATTGTATTTCTTATAGTTTAAATATAATGCTATAAGGAGAATAAACTGCTACAGGAATATAATAACCTTAGGGAAGATGGGGAAGGGGTCAAGTGACGGCAAAGCAGCAAAAGCAGCGGCAGGGCAAGATAGCAGCGGGCACAGCAGGAGTGGCAAGGGGGAGGTACTAGCCGTGCTTTCAGAGATAAAGCTCTTGATGCTCCAGTAAAATTATACTGACATACCCGCTGTTGTCATTATATGGCCTGTCCCTAGAATGTTCACCTCTCCACTCAGAGCTTCCACTTCTAAGTTTCTCTGTTCTGAATTTTTTTTATGTCTGAGGCAGAAATCTAGCTCAAATGGCCACACTTAGACCAACTACAGTTTGCTTAATCTACTGTAGAATTTGGAGGTTTTACTGATTATTTTGATGATATTGCAGACATTTGTAGTTCTGAGTTAATACATATTTTGGAAAATAATTGGAGTAAAAGTAGTGCTGGTTTATAATGACTAACCAATTAAGGTAAACTCTTGATTTATATGATTTGTGTACATTTTTAATCCTTTCTTTTTGAATGTTGAATGTTTTTCTCTCTTGCTTATGTTTTAATATGTTATGCTTTCTTCAAAATTAAAAATTGTTTTCTCTTGCGTGTGTACCAGGAGAAGGTAAATAGGCATTTTAAAAAAATTAAGAGGACTTCACAGTTGCTTTTAGAAAGAAATCTACAACAATTTAATTTTCAGTGCTGATGTTCTGCTGACTTAGCAAGAAAAGAAAGGAGTTTCATAGGATCTGTGCAGATGGGTCTCTGCAGCTTTTCAGTAATTCCTCCTATTCCTTTCTTTTTTGTATCTGTCCATGGATTTTATAAAAGGAATCACCAGCACCGAATATCAGATTTAATTGTTTAGGCTTCTAGTTGTGTCTGACAACTCATGTAATCACTGAGATTTTAAAGCTTGTGGGCGTGTGTTTTGCACACTGAAAGAGAAATTATTTGAGGTATTGCATGCTTAACAGAACACTAACCCAGTTTTGGCTCAGTTTAGGAGTGTAATCAGCAATGTTTGCAAGTTGTGCGAGAGGAAGGTGTTGTGTGCTGTCACTAAGGTGGCCATGTTGACAATGCCTGGCTGCATCCCTCTGCTAGGAGCACAGCACAGCATTTTCACAGAATTAAGTTTGCCTTTTGAGTAATGGGAGCCAAACCAACTGGAGCACTGTTGTTGCTCTACACCAACGAGCTTGATATCACTGTGATGCTAGTCTTAAGGGCATGGGAAAGCAAGAAGTATGATATATTTCTGTTGGATAATTTTCTGTACAGTCCTAGTGGAAATAATTGTACCGACAATCCTGTAGCTATGGGCTGTACTGAAGATAGGAACTGTGTTTTGCAAGCAGAAAGTCAGCTGTCAGGAACATGGCTTTGATTACTGAATAATTTATGGCTGTTGGCCAACTCGTGGTGAAACACAGGAGTGCATGTCTTCCACCCACCCCACTGTACCATGCCAGCTGATTAAGGTGACTTGCAGGCGAGATGTTAAGGGATATTGATCTAGAGTGTGCCACCAACTACGCAAACTTGGTAGAAAGCAGGATCTGTGCCTGATGCTATCCACGAGGCTTTTTGAGCTACATGTAGTGATGTACTAAGGAAGGGAAACATCCACATTTCTGCACAAACAGACCACCAAGGTAATTCCCATCACGTATGAAATATCAAAACCAACTTGAATAATCAGCAAGGTGTGGATCGCATTTCTGCAGGCACCTGGTGATACATAAAACCCATTTCAGATAAAACTGTTTTTCTGAAATGTGGGAGCTTAACTTAGTTCATTACTCCCTTTCAGCAGAAGGGCATTTATTATTTGTATGGAAGTATTTAATGAAGTGAACAGTGTATTGAGTGGGTTAAGTTTGAAGTGGTTTTTGACACCTTTTGCAAGTTTCTCCTATTTTAAGTATGCCAACAATGAATGCATCTTTTGCACAGCTGTTGATAAACTGTCACTGCACATTTACTTTTTAAACAGAAACTTTTTCTGTGAAATTACTCAGTGCTGTGGACTAAGTCTTTATTGGTTGGAATTGTCCTGAGACAACAAAGTAATTTTTAAATTGTCTTAACTGGATCCTTGGGGTTCTCTTTTCTGTGATTCTGCATCACTGTTTGAGTGCTCGTCACTGATGTGGTCCTAACCTTATGAAGAGCAGTAATTTGATTACTGACATACTTTAACATAAAGAGTGGAATAATGTGTCAGTTCCTTGGTTGTCTAGGTTAACAGCACAGACCTGTGTTGTCATACATCAAGTGAGAACTTGACTTGAAGCCTGACTAATTAACTCATTTAACTCTTGTGACTCAGAACTATGACTGGTTTTTTTCTTCCCCTTACTGTAGTGTAAAGGCTGAAGTGTATTTAAACAGATTTAATTAACCTGACTAAAATTGGTCATTCAGCTAATAGGTGATCCTGTTTGTTTAAGAATGAGATAGTGTCACTGTGTTTTCTAATTAAGAGCTGAACTTAAGGCTGCGTGCCCATTTGAAATATGTGAGTTTGGAAAGAGAATGAAAACCATCTGAACACTTAATAGAAAGGAACTTGGCCAGAAAGGAAACATCAACATTGTTGATGATGACTCAAAAATAAAAACAAATAGATTATAGGATATATTCTTATTTCATGTATTTAGCAGTGGTCCCCTGTGAAGGCTGACATACCTCGTGTATGTACTCTTTCACATGTACTTCTCCTGATTCTCTCTGCAATAAATGAAGGTGCGGGAAGACTGGATTTAAAGTTATTTCTTTCAAGATAGCTCTAATTCATTCCCACCTCTGCCTTCAACTTAAATAAAATGTATACAATGTAATAGTGATTTTTTTTTCACTTCCTTTGTTTTCTTTCTCTGTTCTCTGCAGTTCCTTCTTGTCTTCCTTACCGAAGTTACCAACTGCTTCCATGCCCCTGTTATGTGTTTCACCAGTTCCACTGCTTTTGTGTCATTTCTCTGAATTGTGGGGAAAGTCTTAGTTCTCTCTGCTAAGACAACTTTGTTTTCCCTGCACTCAATCTGAACTACTGTTTTCTATTCCTCCCCCTACCTCCCAAACCATCATCTTCTCTGTGAGCTGAAGTGACATTGCAAATGCTGTCTCTCTTGCTCCTGGCTGTTCTTGGGTAATTTCTCTGCTTCTTGTTCCTTCTGACCTTGTTACATCTATTCCTCTTTGTACAGTCCACCCTTGTCTCTCTGGAATGCTCTGAAACTGCTGGGTGGGTTATTTATGGCAGTGAGCACATGAGCAAATCTTGCTGGTACTGTTTCTTTATAAGCTGATCATGACCCTCCTGATAAGAAAAATGCACTGTCTTTGGCCTTTATTGTAGTTCTTGTACTTGGCTTTTTGTGATAAAAAACTTATCTTAATTGTGCTTTGTAGAGACACTTGTACTCAGGATCCTTGTTTACCATGCAACAGTGTGATGATTTTCTGTTCTCTTTATTTCTGTCAGTTGGTGAGGTTTATCTTATTTTACTGAAATTTACTGTCTTCAGGACTTCGTAGAGAATGTATACATATGTATGTATTTTATCAGTTTGATAATAACTGAAAGAGTAGGAATTCAAATGAGTTTTAAAATCTACAATTTACCTTTCCTTGTTCTCTGTATCATTAATGATTTTTTAAAAATGATTTTTCAGACATCTCTCCTATTTCCTTTGCATTCATTATCTCTGTAAGCTGGAGAATCCCAGTCTGCTTGATCTTGCTTTTTGAGAAGGCAGGATGTGTAGTTGTGATCATCCATTCTCAGTGGTACCAAAGCTTATCATATTAGGAAGGACCAATGCATCCTTCCAAATGTAGATACACTTTACCTTAGACAGCAGCACAGTAATGTTCTTTTATTACGTTTCTAATAGTTCTTGGCATTCTGACTGTGATCTTTGATACCTGCTGAGCACTTTCTCAAGTACATACTTCATTTTTCTTCAGCATGTACGATTTGTAATTCAGGCCAGTAACTGAAGAGAATGTGTCAGTGCACTAACAATTTCAGGTAGGCAAAAATGCAAACTATGGAATTCGGGTACAATAGTGAAATTAATGAACTGGTCTAACTCAGTTTAAGTATATGTATCAGCTAAGGAATTGGAGATTGCTCTGATGGGAGTGTTTAGAAGACTGATTTATCAGGTCATCTCTAAACTTTGAACTTTACTAGGCTAGGCAAGCAGAACACCACGCCTCTTGCTTATATTTTTTTTGTGCGTTATTAATCTTTGTCACTAGGTGTTCAGAGCAATCAGCCTTCAAAACTTACATGCTGTGTGAGTTGTGAATATGCAGTACCACAAAACTGATGCAGTAGGAGATAAAAAAGTGCTGGTAACATAAACATCCTCAACATTGAGCCAAGACAGCTTGAGGTTTTCTCACCTTCCCATTTTACTCTGACTTTACACAGCATGTCTGGAGGGATTTTTCTTTTCTAACTCTGAATCATAATCCTGTGTTTGTCAGAGGAAAACACCAGGAATAGGCGAATGGCTCAAAGGAGCATTCAGGAATTCAGATATAGTTGATCTTCGGATCCTTGTGACCTGACCCTACTCTTGACAGCTTGCCTGTTGCTTTGGTGTCAGGTCCTTACAGACTTACGCTTTTTTTTTTTTTTCAATCTTAGATAGTATAAATTAATGTACAGAGAGAAGCTCTCTCTGTGCTGGGGGCTGCAAATCTCAACCGTGTATGCATGTATAGCCAGTGGGAACTGGCACTACAGTTTGAGGAGGCCAATATTAACTTTCACTGGAGCTGTTGTATCTGTAAAACTGAATTTTTAGAAAATATCAAACAAGTGAGATTTAACAATGTAAAAAACTCCCATTGAACTACTAGTGCATCACTAATATCAGAAGAATTTTGATGTAGGTTAAGGACCAAAAGGTAAGCAACAGATGCTGTGACTGATCTTCAGTTACTGCAACTTGTAGTTTTATTTCAAGCACATGGGAATGTGAAAGTCTACACAGCCAGAGAAACTACATAGTTTTTAAAAGTATACCAACACAATAAGTTTCTGTAAATACAGCAATTCAGCAAGCAGAAATAACAGTGTAAGCTGATTTCTCTGTACTAAACAAGTGAAACATTTTTGGTTGGAATTTTGGGTGTGATATGCAATTTAGAATAGGAACAAAAACATATTTAGACACTTCAGGAATGGAATGCAAATACTTTTGCTACATGACCTCGTAGACACACATGCATGTGTATACAAAGAATATTTATTTCTCTCATTCTCATTAAATTCAGTTGCACTAGACTAACAGCAATATTTTATCCAAATTTTGTTTTGCAAACTTAAAACTGTCAGAATATATATTTAAGTAGTGTATTTAGATAACTGTAGAAATGGGTGTTTTCAAGTGAAGACGCAAGGCTGTGTTTTAAATTCTTACTAAATTTTTAACAGAATATCTGGATTAGTGTATATTTAATACTATATATGCCCTTAAGAAATTAAGCTTAAAAAAAAAAAAAAAAAGGGGGGGGGGGAGTTTAAAATGAGTGGTGTGGTGGTTTGAGAGTTACCCGCCCCCCACACTTTGTAAAATGACCCAGACTAGAACTTAGCCAGCTGGAAGTTAAGGAGCGAAGCTCTGTTTACAGCTCAGCACAGTGTACAGCAGATATATACACAATATACAGGAATATTTACAGAAGCATACAAGTTNGGAGGATCGGCCAGGGGGGTTAGAAGAAAAGTGGTTAGTGAGGATTAATCGGCAGAGGAGCCAGAGCCAGACACTGCTAAACCGCCTCAGCTGCTGTCCCGGCAAGAGACAGACAGAGACTTACTTATCTATATATTTTGGTTATTGTTCCCAAACAATTTTTCAGCAAGCGTATGAGTGAAGTAGACATCACCATGTTTTCTTTTCACAGCCTATAGTGTAATTTTCTCTATTAAAATATTCCAATTAGCCTCAAACCAGCACAAGTGGCAGCAGCTTGTCACCAGTACTTAAAATTTTTCATGGAGTTTGTGTTGGGGAGAAATGAAACTTCTTTTGCACTGAAAATAGAATTTTTAAGAGCTTAAAGCAACTTCTAACATAATACAGCAGCTGGCAGTACTACCAGATTCACAAGGAAGAGGCTAAAGTTGCTGTGACAAAATGTTTCAGGTTCTTTGGTGATCTAAAATACCTGGGTTTAGTTCAACTCTTAAGAAAAAAATACTTTAACCTTTCTACTTTCTACTATATTGATATGAAAGTTTCCCCCAAGGAGAGAGAAAAAAACCCAAACCAACTAACAGCTTCTTGGAAAGAATTTTAAAAATTCCTAATGATATTAGATTGTTAAACTACTTAACTTAAACTACTTCTATCTCTGTTTCATAAGGGATTATGAAGCCCTTATTGATACGGATATGCAGCCATTGGCACACTCCTTTCCTACTGTCAAATAGGTATTGAGAGTTTTGACTTGTGTATAGAATTTGTCTCTAGATTATTTTGATCATGCTATACATTTCGTGGCTGGCTTCAGAATTGTTTTGGAGAGGGAGAATTATCTGTTTCCTATAAGTATTGTTCCTATCTTCTACATTTTTTCTCCTTTAGTCAAAAGTTCCATAGCATCAGTTAGTAACAGATGTTTGCAAAATTGACAGTTGTGCTGGTCTGAGGCTAATTGGAATATGTTAATGAAAAATTAGATTATAGGCTGTGAAAAGAAAACAGTGGTGATGTCTACTTCACTCATAGGCTTGCTGAGATGTATAGAAACAAGGACACAAACATAGATAATTTGGAGAGTCTCTCTCTGGGAGCTGGTGTGTCTTCTGGCCTTCTGCTGTGTGACCCAACTAATCATTCTGCTTCTAACATCCCTTACCAATCCTTCAGTCTCACTTTGCTTGTAAGGCAGACCCTGAGATAAGGTAGAGGGGTGGAAAGAAGATGGAAGAGTGGTTGGGAGCCCCTCCTGGGGACTCTGATTTCTGGGAGGGGTATTGTGTTTCTGTATTACCTTAAACTTGTATGTTTCTGTAAATACTCTTGTATATAGTGTATATATCTGCTTGTATATTGTGCTAAGCTGTAAATAGAGCTTCATTCCTTAACTTCCAGCTGGCTGAGTCTAGTCTGGGTGATTTCATTTGTGTGTAGGGGGTGGGTAACTCCCAAACCATCACAACAATGTGGATGTATTTTTCTGGTACTGGTAAGCCAGTACAACTGTATCGTACTAATAATTTCATTGCAAAGTTGGGATGGGTCATTGCTACAAAGAACTGAATTTTCTTGAAGGGGCTAGAAATTGAGATGAAATCATATTATATAAAAATACATGAGGTATTTTATCTAGAGCTTAAGAATTTCTTCTCTGAAAAGGGAGCTCATCAGCCATAAATGACAGCTGGGAAAAAAACCACACTTAGTCCTATCAGATCATTAAATAATTGCGATCTACTGATGTGATTCAACAAGGAAAATATATATATATATGACAGTAATTTTGCAAGGAAAAGGAAAGGGAAGTGCTAGCACAACCTCAGACATAGCTGGCAGTACTGTGCCCTTGTCTCCCTGTTTACTGAATGATGGATGTAAACAGCTATGCAGAGGACCTCTTGGGTAGCCAAAGTAGGAAAGATACAGCACGTAGAGGATAAAAAGATTCTCTTGTGTTTTCCCTGTAAGAACAGAAGTCCAAAACAACCTACCTTCAAACATCCAGCACAACTGCAGAAAAGAGCCCCCAAAATTACAAACTGCTCAGGTTTTCATCAAGTTGGATATGTGAAAGAGGTCCTAAATGTAAAGTCATGCAGAAGTATCCAGTCGGAGCAGTAATAAAAGGGTAAAGTATCTTTGAAGACTGTTTGACTAGTTTATGAAACAGATTAAGCAGTTTTTGTGGTGGTAGGCATCTGGAGTCAGCATCTTGTGGGGTTTCTTGCTGTGTCTACCCTAAAAAAGTGCTAAGCTGTATTTGAGGAACAGTCAAAATATACTCCAAAAATAGAGACACCACAGAAATGCTAATCTGTTTATATTGATGTGATGGTTTGGGAGTTACTTGCCCCGCCCCCACTTTGTAAAAGCACTCAGGCTAGACTCAACAGCTGGAAGTTAAGGAATGAAGCTCTATTTACAGCTTATATTCAAGCATATGTATATACAATATATAGGAATATTCACAGAAATATACAAGTTAAAGGTAATACAGAAACACAACACTCCTCCCAGAAATCAGAGACCCCGGGAGAGGCTTCCAACCACCCTTCCACCTTCTCCCCATCCCTCTACCTTACCCCAAGGTTTGGCTTACGCACAAGGTGAGTTTGGAGGATCGGCCAGGGGGTTAGAAGAAAAGTGATTAGTGAGGTTACTCGTCAGCAAGGAGGAGGCCAGAAGGTAGACAACCCAAGAGACTGACCGAGTGTCTTATCTTTGTTCTTAGTCTTAAACATCTCAGCAAGCCTATGAGTGAAACAGACATCACTATTGTTTCCTTTTCACAGCCTATAGTATAATTTTCTCCATTAAAATATTCCAATTAGCCTCAAACCAGCACAGTTGTCCCGCTAAGATCTTTAATAGTAATTAAAAATACAACTGAATTGCATGTCCAAATGACTTTTTAATTGGTATTTTGGAGTGTGGTATTGCAATATGCTGGATGCTTCTGATGCCGTGGTTTTGTGAAAGTTCAGTATGTCAGGCCCTCATGTAGCTGAACTTTCTTTCATTTCTGATTTTTATTTGATTTAATTCTGTTAGGTTTCTTTAAAACTACTAAGTTATTCCGTGTGATAATGTAGGTCTCATGCATAGGTGGTTGCCCACTTTGCAGAAATATTCAGAAAAGGCATTTTATTTAGTAGATATACTACATACAAGGAAAATTATTTACAACCCAGTACAAGCAACTAAGTATCAGGACACAATTAGTGAAGTAGGTTACAGCACATGCATGCTTCAGCGATGGTTGTATACTTTCAAAGTAATCTTCTAACCTCCTACATGCTATTTAGATAACTATTATAGGAAATCTACCTCCTGTTTTTTATAATCTATTCAATACCATTTAAAAAGAGAAAAGAGGAAGGCAGATTGCTGGCACTATAAATCACGGACATTTGCTTTTATGATAAAAGATTCAACTCGGATCTGTGCTTTCTGCCATTCTGACAGAAATAACTCATTAAAATATGTTCATCTGTGTTATACAAAAAGTTATACAAAAATACGCATTTTGGGTCTTTTAGACTGTTCCAGAGAGCCTCCAAAGCAGGACATTTCCATTTTTTGTGGAAATGGGAACAAATTACAACTGCTATTTGACAGCTTGGGCAGCAACTCTGGAAGCTTTGCTAAGGTGTGGACGTTGCCCTCACAGGTGAAGTGACTACCAGCATACTTCTTGTAGTAGCAGCAGGCACTGCTTCCCCTCTGGTACTTTAGCGGGGGATGCTTCTCATCTTGTAACTCCAGCAGAGGCTTACTTGATCCTAAACATGTATACTAATGTGCTGTAACAGCTGAAATGTTTTTGTACCCAGTAAAAACTATATTGCCATTGCTAATAACCTCAAGCTTGCTGTCCCACGTGTGAATAGGCATTATGCTAACAGCACGGGGCCCAGCCCTGGTGTCTTCTGGGCTCATTATCAACTAATTGTGAGGACCTGCTAAACAGGGTGGTGGTGATGGATGTTGTGATGATGCAGTTTCACAGTTTAAGAGAAGGGATAACAGCAAAAGCCTTGAAATTGTGGGTGCAGGATGAAAGCAGAGGCCCCATAGTTACCATGCCACTCTGGGCAATGAAAAGGGCAGCCTACATTTGTAGGAAAAGATTGATTTTTGTTTTAAGAAAGTCAACCAGGCAGCTGCCTGTGGCCTGGGAAAGAAGCACTGGACAAACATCTTTTAGCATGTGGTGCAAGCCAAGGCTTGACTGTTGTCAGTAAAATAAACATCTGACAGAAGGGCAAGATTCCATATGTGTGAAGAATCAGACGTCGTCTTTTGATTCAACCATCCCTTCCAGATTTGGAAGATCTGAACCAAAAAAACAAAAACAAAAACAAAACAAAACCCCCAAAAACAAAACAAACAAAATCCCAACAAAAAAAACCCTAGAAGATTTCCTTTTATGGTGATAAAATAAATGTGTAATTTCATAGCTTGATATCTGTAATACCTGTGTTGCACCTTCCTGGCAGAATATCCTTAGCTGATATTTTTGCAAATTGTAGGAGGCAGATTTCTGCTTACATCAAGCTCTGGATTGCAGAGTTGCAGATTGTGGAGGGCATGGCTCCATCTGTCATATCTACCTACACTACATTAGGCTGTAGTAGGTATACTAGCATACTACACTAGTATGGTGAAATGTGTAACTAAAGAAAGATACAAAATGCACAGATGAGTTGTAGGATTGAGTTTGAAAAAGCAAAATGCTTTGTTCTGATCTAATACTGGTTGTTGCAGTGTGGAACCTTTTACCTGTAGGATATGAGCTCAGTGTGCATACTGGTCATTACTTGCATTCTTCCAGCTGCAGCAGAGTTCAGATGCAGTCCAGCTTCCAGCAGACAAAACCCACTCCCTTGCTTGTGTAGAGAGAATTGGAATCCCAGAGGTGGAGATCCTCAAAATCACTAAAATTATTCAATGGATTGCTTTTTTTTTTTTTTTAAAGTGTAGTTTGTTCTATCTTCAGTCATTCCCTTGTCTTAGATTATAGAAGAGAAGCTTATTTTTCAGCATGACTGAGAACCAGTTTTATATTACTTTAGGGAGTGTGACTAATAATTTGGAAGTGAGAAGCTGGAGTGATCTGAAAGGTTCTTAAAAAAAAAAAAAAAAGAAAGAGTACTTTTTCTGTATGAGTTACTGAATATAAAAGAACGATTGCGTCTTTTGTTGGGGACAGAACTCATCATCACACTACCAACACTATCAATCTGAACCCCCCAATGATTTAGAAGTACTCTCTCATAGCTTGTGGTTGCATAGTCTTTCAGCTCCTTTCTCTAGAGTGAAATAATCTCATATAGTATTGAAACTGACACCAAGAATTGTTAATGTATAATTTATCCTTGCAATTAAAGCATTTTTAACCAAATGTCACAACACAGTGACAAGTAAATTAGACTGTGATTTACATTACAGTGCATTGCTACTTGATTTAGTGTCACTCTAGAGGAACTGACAAACAGCCCCAGTGGAGTAAGATAGTGCTTTCAGTAAAGAATGAATTCATTTCCCATGTGTTAGCCAAGGATAGAAAGATAGTTGCTGTCTGGTACTGAGAAAATTATTCATCTTATTTAATTTGTATTCTAATATATTAGGTAGTATAGTATCAAAACTTTCTAGACAGAGTATTTGGGTCAGGTACACTGAAGAATACTTCGGTGTTTTTTATAAAATAAAACTTAGTTTAATTTTTTTTTTCCTCTTACTGTACTAAGATGAATCTGATTTTACTTTCGTTTAGATATTTCTTAGTTGTTGTCTAAAATTGAAAGCTTTAGAGAATGTCAGGATATGAAAACAGTGAAGAAGTCAGGTTAAGTGCTGCTAAATAAAAACTAACCAAGTAGGTGAAACACTGCTAACATTGGCTTAAGAAAAAAAATGAAACCCCTTAAATATTAAGTATCAAATATTCACTAGCTTAGTATTCAGGAATCAAGTGCACCCTCAGCAAGTTTGCAAATGACACCAAGCTGTGTGGCACAGTCGACTTGCTAGAGGGCAGGGATGCCATCCAGAGGGACCTGGACAGGCTGGAGAGGTGGGCCCAGGCCAACCTCATGAGATTCAGAAAGACCAAGTGTAAGGTCCTGCACCTGGGTAGGCACAGTCCCAAGCACAAATCCAGGCTGGGTGGTGAAAGGCTGGAGAACAGCCCTGAGGAAAAGGACCTTGGAGTCTGGGTTGATGAAAAGCTCAACATNGGTCCAGAGGAGGGCCACAAAGATGATCAGAGGGCTGGAGCAGCTCTCCTATGAGGACAGGCTGAGAGAGTTGGGGCTTTGCAGCCTGGAGAAGAGAAGGCTTTGAGGGGACCTGATAGTAGCCTTCCAGTATCTGAAGGGGGCCTACAGGAAGGCTGGGGAAGGATTATTTACAAGGTCCTGCAATGACAGGACAAGGGGCAATGGGTTTAATCTGGCAGAGGGGAGATTTAGACTAGATGTTAGGAGGAAGTTCTTTACAGTAAGGGTGGTGAGGCACTGGAACAGGTTGCCCAGGGAGGTTGTGGCTGCTCCCTGCCTGGATGTGTTCAAGGCCAGATTGGATGAGGCCTTGAGTGAGCTGTACTAGTGGGAGGTGTCCCTGCCTATGGCAGGGGGTTGGAACTAGATGATCCTTGAGGTCACTTCCAACCTTACCATTCTATGATTTTGGGATATCATATCATTCACTTTTTTTTGATGCTTCAGTTTTTTAATATCTTATTTTCCACAATGTTACTGTACTCATAGGAAAGAAATGTGAAGCTTTAGTGCTAGTATGATTTTTGCTGAGGGAGCAAAGGAGGAAAAAAATTTCATACAATGAGCTAAATGAGTTGTTCCTCATTCTCATTACCTATAGCTAGCTGTTTCTAGGGAAACTATACCAATAATGATGGAGTGAGATTTACCAGATCATTCCATATATACTTTATCTTTTGTAATTGGAAGTAGCTGAATTAAATTCTCAATATACTGCCAGGATGAGAAGTGTTTTTTTTGGTCTGTGGGATGATTTGGTAGTTGTGGTTGCTAGAAGTGTTTGAGCAAAGACCATTCCTGCAGTGGGAAGGAACTTCCAGTATGATGAGATATTAATAAAGTTCAGTTCTTTAATCCACAGGCAGTTCTTCCTTCTTATGTAGTTGCTGGAGGTGCAAGATCCTCAGGAATGTATCTGTGGAATTGGATGGCATGGAGTAGTTCAGTAACATCTCAGTTCTTTGTTGCTGTTGAGCTGCCTGTGGCTAAAAGACAAAGCAAGGAGGAAAAATACTATAGAAAGTTAAGAGTCTGGACATGACTGTTTTGTAAAAATACAAGCTTTCATGCTCATTAAAGTCAGCAAAACATTTTCTTTTACAAATACTATTTTTTGGGTATGTGGAAGAAGATACATTATGATTTAACTAGATAATTTTTTTTTTTTAATTTTGCACTGCTAGAAAATTATAGATGGGGAAGAGCTGGTATTGTTGGGAGGAAGACTTGAGTGTGTATGCTGGTAGCATATTAAGCAGTTATAGGGACCTTGGAGAAAATGTAGCTGTATGTCTTACTGTAGAGAATAACATTATTATGCTTACATATAAAAAGTTCCTAGGTAGGAGTGTGTGGCTGGCATATTTTAATGGTTTGCCAGATAATATAAAAGTTATCGGACTTTCTGAAGTCATATTATATAATACATGTTACGTAATACATTATGTTATTATGGCCAGTATCTTGCAAGGGCCTACAAGAAAGTTGAGGAGGGGCTGTTTACAAGGGCATGTAGCAATAGGGTAAGTGACAATGGTTTTAAACTAGAGAAAGGTGGATCTAGGTTGGGCATTAGGAAGAAACTCTTTAATATGAGAACGGTGAAACATTGGAACAGGTTGCCCAGGTAGGTGGTGTAGGCCTCAGACATTCAAGGTCAGTGTTGATGGGGCTCTGAGCAACCTGATCTAGTTGGGGAAGTCCCCCTTTACTGCACTGGGGTTGGACTAGGTGATCTATAGAGGTCCTTTCCAACTCTGTGAGTTCTGTGAATCTGTATAGCGTCAGATAAATGGCTGTGTGCTTTCCTGTGTGACAAAATGTTGTGTAACAAAATTTGGAAAGGCATGTCCTGATTGGCTTTAGTGGAGAAGGTAATGAAAAGCCTGTGAGTAGAAATTTTTAAGACGAGATAAAATGAGGTTTGTCTGGTCTTGGCTTATATGTGCAGTGTGAATTACAGGCTGTTGTATTCAGGTGAGTTTCCTGAAAACAAGACAGGATTATATTTTCGTTGCTTCTTTTGCTGCAACTAATCTTGATTTCAATTCATGAAGGGTAGGAAGGTATCTTGTGTTACAAGGATTTTTTTCCCCAGCTCAGTTCAGATCCCCTTCAAGAAAGGTGAAGAAAACCTGATGAAAAATCAATCTAATACGAACAGTTGCAGATAAGTTTGGGAAAAAACCAAGGTGGTGGCATTTCCACATTCTAGGCATGTTAACTGCCTTTCATAGTAAATTATCACAGTGCATATTCTTACACAAATACACATCAGTTATGAAGCAGCAAGTATGAGCTTTGCAGGATATGATGTTACCTGCTTCTTCTAAGGTCACACATTCTCAAGAGCTTGCAAGCAAAGAAGTCTTTTTCAGTTTACAAACCTGGTTTACCTACCGTTTTTCAAATCTAAGTCTTATTGATTTGGCAAAAATGTGTAATTTTTTTATATCACAAAGTGATTTGTCATTGCTGTGACCTGGGCTCAAGAGCCAGTTACTGTATACAAAAACATAGATAATAAGTGGACAGCTCCAAGGGCCCAGTCATATTTCCAAGAACTCTTTCTTTGTGAAGGTTTCTTGTTCTAATTCATCTGCTTTAACCTTAGTACCTTTTGACAAATCCTCAAAGATCCTGAAACAAATGGAGTGAATTTGGAACTAATTATGGGGAAGTTTGTTGTTGTTTTTTTTTTTTTGGTTCAGGTAATATTAATTAATTCCTAATTAAAAATTAATAGCTGGACTTACTGTGCAAGATCTTGATAGAAAAATGTCTTTATCCCTGAAAATGTATGGCAGCAAGAAAGCAAGATTATACGTTGGTAAAGCTCAAATTTAGAAGCTTTATTTCCCTATTTATCAGGCTGGTGGCTTGAGTACTTTGCATACAAAAGGCAGACTGTGCCTTGGCGTCATGGGCTGTAGAAGGCTGTTAGACAGAACTGAAAACAAAGTACATTTGCCTTCTTGAGGGAACTTACCTCTGTTCCCGCTGTGAGTGAAGATAGTAACAGAACTGACTTAAGAGCTGGAAGTTCAGTCATGTTTGGTGCTTCCTGTGCAAATGATTGGAAGCAGAACACTGGTAACACTGAAGCAAGAGGTGTTTATTAGATGCTAACATGTCTTTATTAAAAGAGTTATGCACTCAGACACAGATAGTAAGGAAGACATTTCTTTGATCTGCGCAACAAGATGGGCATTAATCTTCTGCACATTTTGTAGCCCTTGGAAATTGCTGATTTTCAACAAGTGTTTGGCTTTTGTTGTTTGATTTTATTTTTTTTTTCCCCCTCTTCTTTTGAATTCTCGTAGGGTTCTTCTTTGTATGTTGATGATCTAATGTATTGAAAGGATGTATAGCATAAACGGAATGGTGCTCCTTTTGGATCTCCCAGAAAAAAAGGGTACCAATTAAAGTAATAGAAGTCTAAGTCCTGGTGAGTCAGTGAGCTGTGTAAAGAGAGAGTGTCATACTTAAAAGCCAGGGGGACCAATGCTGATTCTTTCCAATTTTGGTATTACAAATGTATATTTTATGTTAAGAAAAAAGTAGACAAGTCCTCCTCTCAGAAGCTGTGCAACACTGGTGAGAGCACAGGAGGCAATCTTGATATTGATGATTTTTATAGATGTGACTTCAAAGGTAGCCAGACTTTTGAATTTTCTGGGCTTAAATTAATGAGAGAAGATTATTTGTACTGTGTTCTCCTTGGCAGCTTGTGGTCATCTTGATCTGTGCTGTCCTTTGTTTCTTTCCATGGCATAGGCCAGCACTGAAGAAAGCCTCTCTTACATCTGTCCTACTGATTTGTGCACAAAAGGCACGTACGTTATTGTCTAGTGTAAGGTAGGTCATATAGGGGACATTATGTGAATAAATGTTGTTTTCTCAAGGTACCTGGTGATAACTTTACAGTGCTGATTCCAGATGTGAAAAAGCAGACTATGGGTAGTAATAAATAGAAAAGAAAAAACTTGTAGCGTCTTAGGTGTTGAATAGAGGAGCTGCTGGCAAACCACGCTGAGGAGGAGAGATTGATACATGATTTTTTTTTTTTTTTTGTATGTGAGAGATATTGGTGGACTTAAATTTAACATTATACTTGGGCAAAATAGATTAAATGTTAAAAGATAATTTAACTTAACTAACTGGAGTCATAAACTCGTATCTTCTTCTTTTTATTCCTGCCATTCTCCAAAGATCTGAGAACTGTGTGATACTTAGTAAGAGTTAACGTCTTTGAGCTGGGCTTCATGCTGTCCAGAAGACTGAATGTGATTCACGTGTTTATGTGCAAAATAGCTTGATTATCTGCTGTAATTTGTGAGTTTAAATCCGTTTTCTGGTGGAGTTAGGGTGGATTAAAAACAGAAAAGAGGCAGTAGACAGGAAAAAAAAGTAAATGCAGTGAGGCTTCCTGAAAGAAGGAAATTGCCAATGGAAAGCCAGAGGTGCTGGGGGTTGAATAAGAGCGTAAAAGGAAGAAAATTGTAGTGTCTTTTGAATTTCCTGCTACAGAGGAGATTGCAAAACTGTTAAATAAGCATGGTGTGGACCCTAAGTTTCCCTAAGCAGAGCCTCGGGCATACAATCTTATTAAAATAATAATTTAATAGAATGCTACAGCAATGCAGTCATCTCTAGCTGAGTATCTCCAGAGAGGGACCCCAAACAAGGAAATCCCTGGGTATTTATACCCTTACAGACTATGTGTCCAACCTGCATGCAGTCTTCATGTGCCTTTCACACACCAAACGGTCCAACCGTTGTGCTGGCCTGAGGTCTTCCAACACCTTCTGACTCATTAATGGACTGTTTCACTGTCTTCAGGGAGGCCATCATCTTACAACTGCTGTTGTTACTTGTACCCTCCTTATCTTCTGTTTTGTGCTGGCTCTGAAGGCTTCAGCAAATCTAGTTACTCATTTTAAGTAAATAAAGCTAAGCAAGCAGCATTTTAAATCGCACGTTATAATGCTAAGTGATTAATTCTGTTTAAGCTAAATAATGACTATCTCATAATGTAGATGACCTTAATCAAAGGACATGGGCAAAGCAAAAGAAGATGAGGCAATTTTTTTCTGAGGATTACCTGGCTTGTTGCTGCCTAGTTTTAAAATACGCGGTAAATACATTAATTGTGCTGTTACAAATATTGTTATAAACAACAAAAATCAAAAGGCAAGTTTCAGTGCTATGTTTCTACCACACCAGCCATTTGGGAAGTTGATAGTGGAAGCAGGCAGTTAAGAAATAATAAAATATTTCACTAAATTTATTGAAGCTGTTACAATTTTCAAGCTAGTTTAACTTAATTCTCAGCTGAATATATCATTTTACTTAACCTCAGCTCAAGCAAATTTGAGCGTATAATCTTTACTAAAAATTCATAGAATGGTAAGGTTGGAAGGGACCTCAAGGATCATCTAGTTCCAACCCCCTACCATAGGCAGGGACACCTGCAACTAGTACAGGTTACTCAAGGCCTCCTCCAACCTGGCCTTGAACCCCTCCAGAGAGGGAGCATCCACAACCTCCCTGGGCAACCTGTTCCAGTGTCTCACCACCCTCAGTGGAAAGAACTTCCTCCTAACATCCAGTCTAAATCTTCCCTCTGCCAGTTTAAACCCATTGCCCCTTGTCCTGTCGGAAGACCTTGTAAATAATCCCTCCCCAGCCTTCCTGTAGGCCCCCTTCAGATGCTGGAAGGCTACTATCAGATCCCCTTGAAGCCTTCTCGTCTCCAGGCTGAAGAGACCCAACTTTCTCAGCCTGTCCTCATAGGAGAGCTGCTGCAGCCCTCTGATCATCTTTGTGGCCCTCCTCTGGACCCGCTCCAACACTTCCATGTCCTTCCTGTGCTGAGGGCTCCAGAAGTGCACACAGTACTCCAGGTGGAAATATTAGAATATTCTTAAATTATGGGAACATTTGCCACACTGTTTCCATATGATAGGAGCTTTACTCGTAAAAGACATACTGTGAATACCTTGTTGC
Organism: Eubucco bourcierii; assembly: GCA_013396675.1. Lineage (NCBI taxonomy): Eukaryota > Metazoa > Chordata > Aves > Piciformes > Ramphastidae > Eubucco > Eubucco bourcierii. Next base: position 1,038,250 of record VWZE01016341.1, on the reverse strand, counting down.
TTTGTGTAACTGTATGTCCTTAAAGCTAGTTCGTATGTGGTTAACAATAGGGGTTTTGAAAGCGTTTAAGTTTGTACAATGCAAAGGTAGGTGGAAGGAGGAAAGGATTTGCATTAGTATTATTTGTATTTTAGTAGGTAGAACAGGATAATGGCACTGATTTGGAGGGAATGAAAGCTTGACAAATGTTGGATAAATTGTTTAACTAAGACATTGTTATTAAGTGGAATGATATCACGCTTCTGTACTGTCAAATTTGCAAGTTTGTTTCTATGTCCTGGTCTTTCAATGCTATCCGAGCAAAGCTCTTTTGCCCTAAAATTTCTCCATGTACCCTTACAGCATGCTTATAGAAGTCCTCACGTACTGACAAGTTGCAATGCAGTCTTCATGTGAACCATTTTTTTTTTTTTTCCCAAAAGTACTTTTGTTGTTTTGGCCATAAAAGGCTCCCACCTGAGGCATGGTGTCATACTATGAAAGTCCTCTGAGCAGCAGAAAGCTTCTCTGGACTGAGCATCTGCTTAGGTGTAGCATCAGAGGTTGTTCCCAAGCATAAAAATATGTGACAAGGTAGATAATACCTATCAAGAAAATCTGTGATGTAAGCTCTTTGATTTTACACTGAAGCAGAGTTAAGAATTGTTCTCAAAGCCAACAGCTGGTATTCAGCATGGAGTTGGAAACTACCAGCAGAGCAGAGCCCAGCACAAGTGAAATGTCTGTTGTCTTTCAGCTGATAGCAGTGCCTGTCTGGACGACCTTGCTTCCATCCAGCTCAGAAAAGAACAGCAACTAACACACATCAAAACAATTTGATGTTTTGTAGAGTAGAGGAGAAACTAAAGAGGCGCATATTGGTCTCTTATAGGAGGCCATATGCTGAGTGCACTGCCTAATGTAGGTGTTCATCAGCAGTTGTTCTCCCAAGGCTCACCTTCTTGCTTCTTGTATGAGGCTAGCTCCATCAGAGGCAGCTTTGTTGTCCATAATGTAGGCATCAGGCTTTGTATGACTGTGGGCTGAAATAACAATTCACTATGCAACCTGTGCTTTCAGTATTTTGCACAAGGAGGGAACTCCCAGGCTGATGTAAGGAAGAAGTAAGAGACACCTTTTTTAGCAAGCTGCAGAAGTATACAAATGGGAGGAGACACTGTACTGTGAAACAAGTAATAACATACAGGAAAATGTTTGCATGTGTGAAAGACAAATATTGTGTGTTTTCAAGACTTAAACTTGACATTACATTTACTATGCAATCGAAACCGCTTTTTTTTTTTAACTGTCTGTCTTTCTAACTGTAGAAAATGTACTCTTTTATTAGATCCTAGTACTGCACCTGAAATCCCAAAGTAGTACTTTGGGCATTTGCCAATTTATATTAAGAGAAGTAACTGCAGTCTTTATTCTCTTTTTTATCCCACTTTCCCCATTTATCTTTCCAGGGAAAACCATGGTAGATTTTGTATTTATGTTCTAAGTATTGTTCAACACTGAACATAAAATCCCAAACAGGAGTTCGTAATATTTAATGCTAGCGTGGAGAAGTCAAAGATGATTGTAACTGTTGCAGAATACTTAGGTAAAAGAACATCAGGATGTGTTGTAGAAATACCAAATATTAATGTCTGAGTCTAGTAATTGTTTTCTTAATAAATGCATTTTGTGTTAACTGAGAGAGTGAAATAAGTGGTAATAGGAAGCATGTCATAAAACTCTGATTATGCATTCTTAGTTTTTTAATTTACTCTAGTAATCTGGCTGTAATTTGTTGCAGAGTCACAAGTTCTAACCATTAAAAAAATACAGCAGTCTTAACAGGTTTATGCTATTTACTTCTTGTTTTAAAAAATAAATTTAAAAAAATCCAAAACCATAGGAAATTGCAGGTACACAGTACACCTGTACCAGTGCACAAGATTTTAAGTGGTATGAAGTACTCTAATTTTACTGACTTCTGAAGTAATTCAATGTGTTGAGAAACTGTATTTTCACTTTTAAATCTTCAAAAACTGATCACAGTAGCTGAGCTCAGGGAAAATTGCTTTTAGATTCCACAATCCTGAAAGAAACTGCAAAATCTGTAGGCGGGGTGGGGAGGATAATTCCAATGAATATTTACAATAATTGATGTTTGACATCCAGTTCATAAGCAAAAGTGTGTGTTGATGCAGTTTATATAATGGGGGAAAAAATTACTATTTTAAACCTCACAAGGACTTCAAAAACTGCTTGAGGAGACACTGAACTGGTGATGGTGATTCCTCTTAAAAGAAGGAGTTCTTCAGTGTTTGGTCTTTCAGCAGCAGCTTCTTCAATGGTTTTTCTGCTGTTGCAATATAATTTTTGATACACCTTATTAAAAACACTTTGGTTGTAAGTCTTATCGCTGAAGCAAATAATTAATACAGTTATAAAACTTGTCTTTCTGTTCCCTCAAATTCAAGTAAGTGACAGATGTGCTACTGATTCCTGTCTCGCAAAGACATGAATGCTGGAGAGCTGTTTGATTTACAGCACCCAGGGTAGCCGGCTGGGTATTTGATACCATACAACCTCATGCACCTCAAGGCAAGGTTGCTGGTGAGTGCAGTGGCATGGGTTGTCTGGTGTGGAGGACTTTGGTATGTTGGGTGAGGGCTTTGCATTTTATGTTGCTGGGTTTATATATTATTTATTTTCTACTACTGTTATTCCAGGTGTTTGTTTATTCTTTGTATAGTTCTATTAAACTTAACCTTATCTTGGTGCCAGTTACTCCTTCCTGTTCTGCTGAAGTGAAAGGGTTGGGGAGGGCAGTTATGTGAGAAGGATTGGTAATTATAGTCAACAGATGAAAGAAAAAAGCAGATTAAGGCATTTGTAATTTGTAATCTAGATTAGATAGAAACTCCAGTGAGAAAGTGTTTTCTTTGTAGATGCTTAAAAGTGAATCTATGGTATTTATAGTAAAGTATTGTGAACTGTAGATGTGTATATATATTTAAAAAAATTAATTCTCAGAATAAGAAAAAAGGAAAGAAAAGACTTTGCAGATAAGGCAATTATTTTGGGTGCTGTGGTAATAAAAGATGATCCACAGAAGGGGAATAGTGGCAGCACATTAACGAGTTCTCACAGCGAAAGGACAGCAAAGGAAAAAAGTTAACTTCCAGTTGCCACAGATGTAGGACTTGTAGTGGCATCTGCATTCACTGTTCTGAAGGACAGTGAGTAAGGGCTTATTTCTAGATTTTTATGAAGGTGTCTGCTGGGGTACCCCAATGATTTTGTTTTGAATTTCATCCCTGCAGTTTTGTGTCATTCATAGCCTTCTGTATTTTCTCTCTTGATCATTTTGTGATCATGTCGCTTCTCTCAGAGAATAGAACCATGACTGAGGGAAACAGGGACCTGGCGTGATGAAGCTATCATTAATGAAGAAACAAATATGGAAAGGTTATAAGCTAACACTTCATATTTAGGTATTTTTTCCTGAGTGAATTCTCTCTGCTCTACCCTCACACCCATCACTGAGTAGAAATACTTAACTGAAGTATTTCTGAATACTTATTCAGAAAGGGAAAGTTAGTTTTTTAAGTGAAAATGTATTTTTCAATTTGAAATAGTCTGTGCTTTATGTAGGTCTTTTAGAAAGCTTCTTTATACACAGGTATACAATCACAGAGAATAAAGTTCTGAAACTGTAATCCATAAATCCAGTCTACTCATTCAAAAATGTCTTAAAATGTCTAATTTGACTTGAGGGCCAGTGAGAGATCTGGGCGAGAATTTCAACAAGAATTGATTTTTTTAATTATTTTTTTTTTAAAAAATTTCTGGGGGCTAACATTTTACAGGCTTTTAGAGAAAACAGAAAAAGGGATAATTATGTGATGCTTTCAATAAAAAATGAAGAGATAACTTTGATGTTTGGGGGTATGTGTGGATGTGTGAAACTCTCTGCAAACAGTAATCTGTATCCCAGAGGAGTGAAAGAGTTTTGCATAACATGCATACATTAACTATACACGCTAATGCAACACTATCAGTACAGTGATCTCAAGTAGTATTGAAGCACATTCCAGATTTTGGACTTATTTAAATTTTTTTAATTAAATACTGTGTTTCATATGTGGAAACATATTTTCCGTGCATTAAGGGCTAACAGGTGTATCACACTGCTTATCTTCTAGTCACCGTCAATTTGTTTTCCACTAAGTTGTAATGGAAGTCTCTGCTCTTTCTTGAGTACTTCAAAAGGGGACTTAAAAAAATTAATGGAAGTTTCCAGTAGAGTAGTTGTTGAAATCCATGAGGAACATCTGAAGAAGTTTCTTCAAAGGTAGGGTTTTAAAGTAGCTGCTTGCCAAGTCTTCAGCTATTCTTAACAGCTACGGAAGCTTGGGCTAGTAGCTGTATGTTTTTCCTTGACAATAAGCTTCTGTAGATGAACATTCCTTCCTTCAAATATGGATGACATTGACTAGTACACAACTGGTCTCTGCGTCTCCCACTTAGAAGCAGGAAGTCTGAGATTCATACCTGATGAAGTGTTTCAAAACCTATTTGCCTCTAAGAACACCATTTTAACCAGGTGATTTCAAAGTCAGACAGTGTGTTACTTCTGATAAAATGAGGTTGAAGAAATTTTAAGTTAAAAGGGTAAAAAAAATTCTATTTACCATTTAGGTTCTGAGAGTGACTTCTTTCAGAGCATTGGTTTAGAGGTGAGCACTGCACCCTGGCTGCACCTGAGAAGGATCCAAAACTGTGTTTGCTCTGTATTGCAATGAAAACAAAATTTTACATGTTATTTGTAAAATGTCACAATCCTTCTCCACTGTCTTCATTGCAATGTAGTCTCGTGATAAGAATCTGTAGCACAGGAGCATTGCAGTTTGCTCAAATTCAAGGCAGTATCTTCCCTGATTATTGTAAGAATTATTTACCTCAGCAACTCACCCAGAATGTGGAAGATACTTGAGTTGATATTGCTCAAGTATTTAAATGTAACCGACATCAGTAATGATGATTAGAGATTGCTAATGATGTTTAATTTAACAGCATCTGCTTAATACTTCTGGATTTGAAACTGTATCTACCCTGCTTCTTTATGGTGTCATTTAGAGTCATCAGGTCATTTATCTCTGTGATATTTCAGGGCCACACTGTGTTAACTACATGTGAATGGGAAGAAGAAAGACCAGTCTTCCCTGGACACCTAACTGATGATCTGATTTTATGGAAAGCAAGCAGTGCTTCAAGCACAGCACCCAGTAACTGCATCGTGACTATAACCTGTCGTTTTGTAACAGGATGCATCTACTGTATGTTTTCCGAAGCCACTGAAGGGAACACCATTGCACAAAGTCTGCGATGCTGGAAACACTTGCTGAGTACTGCTCAGTGTGATGAATGGTTTCCATTAGTGGAGTTCCTGCCTTCGTATCATTTATGAAGTTACCCTGCCAGCGCTGAAATATGTATCCAAATACTCTAAAGTGACCTTTAATATGCCTTGTTCATTCAAGTCAGTGGACATAACACAAAAGAATGAAGTTATTCCTGTATAGGAGGGTTTACATGTCAAATATGTAACAGAAAAGTTGTTTAGGGTTGTGGTTTTTTTCTTTAAAAAATATTGATTCAAACTTGACATTCAGTGAAGAAGGTTTATGAAGTCTGGCAAAGAATGACCCACAAAGAGAAAATATCATTGACATATTTACCTTGTGCCTTCCTGTCTCTCCTGAAAATGTGTTTCACATAGTGAGACTCTTTGCTCATTCTAACTAGAGGAATATACAGACAGATGTCAAAATTTGCCTGGTATATAGGTAGCAGAATGTTAGGGGTTGGAAGGCATCTCTCACGATCTTTGAGTCTAATGCCCCTACCAGAGCAGGACCATAGAATCTAGAACAGGTCACACAGGAACGCATCCAGATGGGTCTTGAAATTCTTCAGAGAGGGAGACTTCACAACCTCTCTGGGGAGCCTGTTCCAGTGCTCTGTGATCCTTACAGTAATGAAGTTCTGCCTCATGTTGAGGCGGAACTTCCTGTGCTGTAGCTTACATCCATTGGCCCTTGTCTTATCACAGGGAGTAAGTGAAAAGAGGCTGTCCCTTCTTGACACCCACTCCTCATATTTATATACGTTTATTAGATTCCCCTCTGAGTCTTCTCCTCTCCAGACTAAAAAACCCCAGGTCTCTCAGCCATTCCTCCTAAGTCCCTTGCTCTATGCTCCAGTCCCTTGATCATCTTTGTAGCTCTCCATTGGACTTTTTCACGTAGATTCTCTTGAACTGGGGAACCCAAAACCGAATGCAGTATTCCAGGTAAGATCTCACCAGGGCTGAGTAGAGGGTGAAGAGGACCTCCCTTGATCTGCTGGACAGACTCTTCTTCATGCACTCCAGGATATCAGTGGCCTTCTTGGCCACAGGGGCACATTACTGTGCCATGGATAGCTTCTTGTCCACCAGAACTCCCAGGTCCTTCTCCACAGGGCTGCTCTCTAGCAGATTACCTTCTAACCTGTACTGGTGCAGTTTATTGTTCCTCCCAAAGTGCATGACCCTATACTTGTCCTTGTTGAACCTCATTAGATTCCTCTTTGCCCAGCTCTGCAGTCTGTCCAAGTCTTACTGAATGACCACACAACCTTCAGGTGTATCAACCAAACCTCCCAATTTCATATCATTAGCAGACTTGCTGAGCATACTCTATCCCCTCATCAGTGTCATTGATAAAGATGTTGAGTAGAACTGGACCCAGCACTGATCCCTGGGAGACTGCACCAGTTACAGGTGGACTCTACCTCACTGTCTGCTCTTCTATCCCACACTTGCTGAGCTTGCTCACAAGGATGTTATGGCAGACAGTGTCTAAAGCCTTGCTGAGGTCAAGATAGACTACATACACTGGTCTCCCTGAATCTACTCATTCAGTTAAGACATCATAGAATGCTATCAGATTAGTCAAACATGATTTCCCCTGGTTCAACAAGGTTCAACAAGGATAAGTGCAGAGTCCTGCACCTGGGGAGGAATTATAAACTGCACCAGTACAGACTGGAAGGTGATCTGCTGGAGAGCAGCCCCATGGAGAGGGATCTGGGAGCGCTGGTGGATAACAAGTTATCCATGGGACAGCAATGTGCCCTTGTGGCCAAGAAGGCAAATGGGATCCTGGGGTGTATTAGGAAGAGTGTGTCAAGGGAGGTTCTCCTCCTCCTCTACTCTGCCCTGGTGAGACTTAAATTTTGAGTACTGTGTTCAGTTTTGGGCTCCCCAGTTTAAGAGGGACAGGGATCTTCTGGAAAGGGTCCGATGGAGGACTGTGAGGATGACTGGGGGGCTGGAGCACTGCCCTATGAGGAGAGGCTGAGGGACCTGGGGCTTTTTAGTCTGGAGAGGAGAAGACTGAGAGGGGATTTGATAAATGCTTATAAATATCTGAGGGGTGGCAGGGCAGGGGTACAAGCTCTTCTGACTTGCTGTCTGTGGTAGGACACGGAGCAATGGATGCAAGCTGCAGCCCAGGAGGATCCACCTCAACACAAGGGGCAACTTTTTTACTGTAAGGGTCACAGAGCACTGGAACAGGCTCCCCAGAGAAGTTGTAGAGTCTCATTCTCTAGAGAGTTTCAAGGCCCATTTGGATGCATTTCTCTGTGACCTGAGCTAGATTATGGTCCTGCTCTGGCAGGGGGGTTGGACTTGGTGATCTCTTTGAATCCCTTCCAGCCCCTCATATCCTGTGATCCTGAGTCCAGTTTCTCTAATACTAGTGTCTGCAGCCAAATAGCCACTAGTTACCCAGACAGATCAGTGCAACTGTTCATTCTATAGGTAGCAACCTTCAGCAGAGATGTATTTCAAGTTTTCAAGGATGATGTTTCATGACCATGCATTGTAAATATAAAATGCAGACCTCTAAGAAGAATATACCATCAAAACCTTTAGAGTTCAACAGTAAACTTTGGAGGTCATTGCTCCACCACTAAGCCATTTTTTCTTTATTTTATCAATCCAGTTAGTTAAAATCTTATTGATTTAATTTCTCAATAAATTTATTCAATTCAGTGGAAAAAAATGTGTGGAGAAAGCATATCTAGTTATGAGTGAGTGCCTAGTACTGCAGTTAAAACCCTCTCTTCAAACAGAATATGCTGTCTGTCATTAAACAAATTTTAATCTCAAGAAAATTACCCCCTCTTCTGACATAGGATAGAGTTGTTCTTGTCACTTCCTGCATGTGTAATGTTTATAACTTGGTACTTTTAATGGACTTCTAACATTTTTGTTGTAAATTCATACATAGGTATATCAACCATCTTTCTTAAATATTTGAAGCATCAACAACACCAGCTTTGAAATATCAGGGACAGATTTTGGGTGTGAAGTTTGAATCTTTACAGCTATATGGTGTATATATTTTTTATGTATGCACATTTTTCTCTATGTGCTTTTAGTGGTAAATGGTTTTCTGACCTCTTCAGAGACTGGAATTAAAAGATGTTTCACTGAGCTTTTGCTTTTGTATACAATGCTACCTGTGCTTATTCACAGGTGATTTCAGCACATAAGATCCACATCTCTAGGTAACTGTCTTGATTTTTAAATTCATCTTGGGAATCTAACTCCTGTAAGGATCTGAGCAATGGAAAATGAGGTCTTACATAAATCAGTAGGACATAACATTTTAAATGTTTCCATTTATTTTTTTATAAAGTTTTTAAAAAAAATATCAATAGTATACATTTATTTTTATGTTAAAATTTAGGGAAAGGTTGAGTTGGTTTGGTAGCTGATAAATGCTGAAAGCTTTGGAGATCTGAAATCTTGTTAACTCGAAATCTGGAATGATTTTTGTAGAACTTGTTAATAAATGGTTAATAAAGCGCATTAAAAGATTTTTAGCTGTTTAAAGCTATGCCATGCAAATCTGCAGCGTGAAAAGTTAAATTATGAACTCCATCAGTTGATTACTAATTATTGCTAAAATGATTCTTCATAGCCATTTATTTCTTACGTCTCTAATCTTCTCAAATTGCTGGGTTCTTGCAGTAGTCTTCATGGGACCCTTAAATGCCTCTTGAAACAGCTGTTTTTCCAGAGTACTGCCACTACTTCTTGTAAGTTTAGTTTAGTTTCTGTTTAAACTTGTCCCCTCATTATAGATGACCACTTTAAAATGGAGAATTTCCAAATGTGTCAGGTTTTGAGAAAATAGTGGAGGAATGAGATTACAACATTTCTACTTGTTTTTCCTGGGTAAGCAGAAAAATAACTGCCATCAGTTTCATACTGCTGACAACTATTTTCAGCAGGACAAGATGGATGTGGTGTATACCTTCTATGCAGGTATACAAGATTTGTTGTCTAAGAAGCATCATTGCCAAATGATGGCTAATGCATACCAAGAGCAGTAATAGTGTTGTCATTCACTGCTGGTTTCTCATGTGCAGTATTGAGTGAGAAAAAGGAGCTGGTTTAGGTATTTGTAATGTGAATATGAATAAATAAGTATATGAGAGATATGTATGTACTCTTAGGATTTAATGTAGGTATAAGTCATAGTTGTATACAAGTTCTTATTGGTCTGCTACATCTTTGTACTATCCCCACAGAGTATGCTAGTGTAGTATTTTTGTGTGAAGATAATTCAAGAAATACTTGACATAAGAAAGTACGGTAATCAAAATGGTAGAGTTTACAGATCACAGTAACTACACACTTTATTGTTACATTTTTATTAGAATAGACATTGACTCTGCTAAAGTGAGTTTGGTTTGATCCTAGCTGTGTCCTTTTGCTTTGATGTCTTTATCAATGTGGCAGGGGATTCTCACATTTCAAGTCGGTGCAGCATTTGTACGGCAAGCCTGATGCTTCTGGTTTATTGTGAGTGTGTTGGTGCATAGTTTCTGATTCAGTGTGGTCTGGATTAGCAGGTTGAGCCTGGCAAACCTAATGAGTTGTGATGGCAACTCAAGTGTGCTGCAGTGTAAAGTCATTGTGAATATATCGAACTTGCTAGCACATAGCTAGTCCTGTACTTAGGCTTCTCTAAGATGTGGTTTTGTCTTCTTTGCTCTGGACTAATTTCTGAGGGGTAAAAGAGAGGACTGCATATGTCAGTTATGATTTCACAGTCTGAGTAGTTGCATATACCTTTTTTGTGTGGTTAGCAAAATGCTGCTTTGTTGCATCGACGAACTTGTCTTTGTAGAGTATCAAAGGAAAATGGACATGGCTTGCTGCAAACCTTTCAAAACAAAAGTCTGAATTCAGTTTTCAGTCATCATTCGTATTAAAATACAGTTGAGTGGGATGTCAAGAATTAGGACTGTGCCAGCTACTAAGTGGGTAACAGATGCTATTAATGTCTGTCTTCCTGAAGGGGAAGAAAAGGGGAATAAGTGAGACACACTTCTGGTTTGGAAAAAAACCCTAAAAGGACTTTAATTAAAATAATGATAAAATGAAATATTTATAAATCCAATATTGAGCCCAACCCTCCTGATCGCAATTACACCACCATCACTACTAATGATGTGGCATGCACTGAGATAGTCCTAAATTAGACTCAGTGGGAACCAAATTCAGGAGCTGGGTTCAGACACTCATGGGCTGGAATTGAAGACAGAAGAGACAGTCCTCCTCAGGCACTGGGCATTAAAGAAGAGAACTTGACCCTCATGGTCCTTCAACTGAATATGATATATGTAGAATGGAATATCATAGTCAGTTGAGGGTCACTTGTCCTGTCCGCTCTTTGCCGTAGGTGTGACCTTTAACTCTGCACCCCAGCACAGTACAGAAAATTTAATGGTGTCTGTGGCCTGTATATGAGTCCTTGATGTTAACTAGAAGCATTGTTACCAGTGCTTAGAAGGAGATGCTGTGAAAACATTCCATGAAGTTCAGAAAGTGCAGTCACTTAGAAAAGACTCAGCTGAAAAGTAAAATCAGTGAACACAATTAGTTCTATTCGACCTCAAACCAGGACAGAGGATTAGTTGGCAATTCAGAGCACTGAGTGTTTCTGGTGAGTAAAGGCTTTTCCCATAAGAGGAAAACATTTCTCATGCTGTCTTTATGCATAAATTTATTTCTGAGTAGATTGCAGTAAAAAAGAGGCAACACAAAGAACCAACCAACCAAAAAACAAATATAAAAAGTGTAGCAAAACAGTCTTGTGAAATGTTTATACATTTATATGCTTTTCTAGAGTATGCCAAGCATTAATACATAAATATGTGTGATCATTAATACTTAGAGTTTTCTAGAACCAGGAATATCCATTGGAAAGGAAATGATCAGGAGGGTGATAAAGTTTAGTGCCATGAGCATAATGATGGGAAGGGAGAATGTGACACCATACGTTGTCTGTGGTATGGGATGTACAAGAAGCTGGAGGGGAAACATAGTGTTGTTCTTTGGGCCTGTCCAGTTGTCAGAGAAAAGGAAAAGAAACAGGCAAGCAATAATATGTTGATACTATTGTGTGTATTTTTATTCCTTCACTAGTGTGGAACTGTTAAATCTGGATAGGAATCTCTGATATTTCTTCATAAATAGTTAATATTTTTATAAAGTTAGGCTCTGTAGTTAATTTTTGTTTAAAGTGTGCATCTGAAATGATTTCACTAGTCATCTGGTAACTAATGAACATCACTGAAGTACACACAAAAAAATGTGTTTTCCTTATAGAGTCTTTTAAAGGTTGTCTCTGAGGAGTATTGAGCCAGAATCATAACTTGTGCTTGATTTAATGTGTGTAATAGTGCTCTGGATCCTCAGGTGCTAGTCCCTGGAGGTGAACATTTGTATCCCTCTGTTTCTGAAAAGGGTAGAAGTTGTGGCCAGTTCTGATATCAGTAGTTCTTCATTTTAAAGTATGCCTTTCTAATTCACAAATGGAAAATATAAGGAAACATGGGATTAAGATGACAGGATCTCTTGCTGACTTAGATAATGACTTGTTTAACAAAACTCCTGAGCCTGATAAAGTTACATCTCTAGAAGTATGACAAAATAATTCAGATTCTTAGCTGTTGTAGGATTCCTTCAGGTAGTTTCTTTTGTCTGGTCGCAAAAGGGACCAGGAAGGAATTAAAGACCTCTCTTCTAGCTTTCTAAGTGCTTGTGAGGGGATTCAGAGGAGTATAATGCTGACCCAGTTCTGTTACAGTGATTTGTAGCTTTAAACAAAGATACACCTCAGTGTGTTTCCTATAGAAGCACAACTGAGCTGAGCTCAACTCTCCTTTGAAGCCCCATAGTTACAAAAAAACCCCCAAGCTCCTGTCTGCCTGATCTAGTCTTTTCTGACCACCGAGCACTCTTGCCCCATCTGTGTGAATATCCATCTGTGAGCTGGCTTTGCATAGTGCCTATGCTTATTGATTAAGTTCATGGATTTTTTTTAATGGATTACACTGTCATGCATTAGATTTAGTTGTCTTCCATTGTTCTCACCTGGTATCTGAAGCATTATTTCCATCAAGACCATACTAGTCCTCCCCAATTAAGTCAGTGTTGGGCAGGAACTGTACTTAAACAGAATGTATAAGTAAATCTAACAAGACTGTTTCCTTTATCAAATATGAATTTATTTCCCTAAAATTAGATTTTGATTTAGAGTTAGAAGTCTTTGTTCCTAGATAGTAATGCCTTTAGGCACTAGGCTGAAAATGAGAGCTCTGATGTTGATGGAAGTGGCATACCAAATTTGATGGGGAAAAGGAACTGGACATACTTCAATAGATTTGTATTTTTTCATGTTATTTATATGGAATTACACAGGCTGCCCAGGGAGGTTGTGGAATCTCTCCCTCTCAGGAGATATTCAGAACCCGCCTGGATGTGTTCCTGTGTGGTCTGGTATAGGTGATCCTGCTCTGGCAGGGGGATTGGACTTGATGATTTTTTAAGGTCCCTTCCAGCCCCTGACATTCTGTGATTATGTGATTGTTAGATTTTTGTTTAGGATTAGAGTAAGTTAGTTTGGTTTGGAGTTCTGTTTGTTTATGTGTGGGTTTTTTTGTTCTGTTTTGTTTTTTACCTTTTGAAATGACTGGAGTCTTATTATGCCGTTAAAAGAATAATTTAAACTAGTTCTGTGAAACACTATGGTATAATTCTTGACCTTGAAGTCTATATGAAAATTGTCTAGCAGATTGTTGTGCATTTTAAAGGTTGTTTGGCAATGTAATTGAGTAATCTTTAAGAGGTATCGAATAGGGGCAAGCAGTGTGTTGAAAGTAGCTACATCACACAGTCAAGCATTCTCCAAATATTTGAAGTATTTGATTAGGGAAAAATTTCCTGTGCTGGATCACTTGTCTGTATATTGTTGAAACTGCCTTGTTGTTAGGTTTGTTCCATTGAGTCAATTCTCAAAGTCTTGAAGGTGGCTCACATCAGCTTGCAAAACGGGTTTTATGTGTAAATTCAGATGTCCTAAGTACCACCCAGATCCTCACTTCATCTGTGTTTCTTTACTGCCTGTAAACCTCCAGAACCAAACGTCTCATTCAGAATATCTGGACTAGAACTTTTGTCCTCAGGATAAAATGAAATTTGTAGTGTGTACAAATTGGTGTTTGTGTCCTTTAACTAGTTTTCCACATACAAGTGAATTTCATCCTTCAAAAATGCAGTAGTGTCTGCAGCTCTTCCAAGAGAGGTTTTCATCCTGAAGTTTTGGGCTTTCTTTAAGTAGCCCAATTCTAAACTTCTAGTAAGTACAAAAAAAATTTCTACTTTCATCCAGTATCATGTGACTTTGGTAAATAAAAAGATAATGCTGAGAGGCTAGAGAAGCTGTAGTCAAAACAGAGAGAGCACATTTAACAGGGAAACTTGGGATATCTACTGTATCTGCACTTAATTTTCATCATTCCTGTATGGGTGCTGTTGTTTTTTTCTGGTGGAGGAGGTTATGATAGCCTGCTTAAGTATATTCATTTTGGGTTGTCTTGCCTGTGAATTCCCTCTTGAGAAAAAAATAGAGAAGTTGTTGTTACTTTATATTTTAACTTGTAATGATCTTTTATAAAGGGTCTAGTCTTTCACTTTTGCATGAGGAGAAAACTGTTTAGGGGGAAGAAACATACCTTCAAAAAAGTTTTGTTGAATGGAATTTTATCCTCTTTAGTTGGACAAATAAAAACCCACTTCTCAGGCTTAATGTATAATGTAAGGTACAATAAAGCAGTCCGGAATGAAACAATACTGTATTACTTGCAAAATCCCTTTAAATGCAATGTTTAATTGCAATAGGATTTTTAATTTTCTGTTATTATAAAAATGTAAAAGTGCAGGATAGACACACTCTTCTGCAGCTTTCTTAATTGTCAAAACTTAATTGAATTTGGTATCAGTTGTTTTGTTACTTCTTGTATAGTATTATTTATAATTAGAATAGTTTACTATTTAATTTTGGTTTAGGTAGCTCACAAAGCTTTTTCTGTCTGTCTTTGCTGGACGTGGCATTAGCTGCTGGTCTTGTTAACTTTTGCAGGCTGTGGATAAACTAGAAAGGTTCCAGATTTGCTTCTGTCTCGCTTCACATTGCATGAGGGAATCAGTTCAGTTACAAAAAGTAGAATCTGAGTTCTTTGTATGGAAACCATTTGTTGGATTCAGAACTTTGCAGAGAGAGTTTAGGGATTGGGCCAGGTAGAAAGAAGAAATGTTTTGGCCAACTAATTTGGAGGTAGACTCTCATTTCTGATTTTTTCACCCTCTGTACTCTTGTAGAATAAAAAAGCATCATCTTGGTTGTTTGGATTTTTTTGGTGGTGTGGTGTTGGGGTTGTTGTGTGTGTGTGTGGTTTGCGTTGTTGTGTTTTTTCCTGTAGACTCTGTCTGTCCCTTTGTTTTAGTGATTTGACTCCTTTTCCACAGGCTCAGTTAATGAAATGAGAACACTGAATAACCTTTGAAAGAGAAATGATGGTGATGTCTTACATCACCTTATAGATGAAAAAGGAAAAAAAAACCAAAGGAATATTCTCCTGCTGCTTCTCTTGCATCCTTAAATAAGAGCCAAGCAGAAGTCAGTCCTGTGCTAATATTTAATATTTATTTTCTCTTTATGTCATTGTGGATAGCACAGATACTTCTTGACTGAATACAGGTAGAATGAGAAAATTACCTTTTTTCATCTGCTAGCAGTAAATCTTACCTTAAGCTGCATTTAGACCACTGAATGTTTTTTGCTGCCTCCTATCAACTGTGACAAAGTATGCCAGAATCTGTCCCAAGATTCCCACAAAGGAAAGGTTTGCATATCCAGTTATTTTCCAGAGCTTCACTAGGAATCATAATGAAATTAGAAAAACGTTCTATTTCTCACTGTATCTTACAGAATGTTTCTCTGCTGAAATGGGAAAATCAAGTGCTTATGAAAATAGATTACTCCATCTTATACAAGCGATAATGTCTAATGCTAGATATATGTGTAGTGGATACTACGAAGAGATTGTATGTAGGTTCATAGAGGACTAGCAGGGAACCTTCCAAAGGTAGGTGCATGGGGAATTTTTCCTGAAAATCTCCAGCAAAGATCTTTGTTGTTCTAATGGAGAAATAAGGGAGCTTTATGACCAGTATCTCTGTAAACATTGGTATAAGATCTGATGAAGATGAGAGTACAAAATAGTATGGTTAATAGTATTAACAGCTGATAGATGGGATATCTTGCTTACATAAAGGTCTGTTGTACAACTCCTCAAAGAAAGGGAAAATGCTTGGGATGGTATTATTTGTAAGTTAATACTTCTGAAAGACTGGGGAAAATGAAATGGACATTAAGAGAAATAGGAGTCAAGGAATATTTTAGTCAAATGGGGTAAGTAAAAGTAATATGTGAAATACGGTTTAATGTTTCTAAAGTCTAATGTGTAATAAAGCACATATATTTAAAAATAATTGATTTCATCATATCTGTTAAAATAATACTAAGTATTAGTGAGTTAGGTGGCTCTCTAGTTCTGTAGTCCCCCTCCCACCATAACTGTAGAGACTACAGTAGGTACAGAAAAAGGTGAGGCATATAGACGGTATAATGTACAATAATATCGTTATTGCACGTTTGAGGACTGTTACCTCCACAAGGACACCAGAAAAGCTCATTATAAAATATCACACAGAGTTTTTTTAGGATAAGAGGCTGTGATCCATACCTGTCATAAGTGAACAAAATATCTCTTATCTTCAAAGTAGTTCATGACAGATGTTGACGGTATCTATGATTACTATGTCATTTCAAAGCAAAACCAGAATTCTCATGAATGTATGGCACAACTGAATATATGCAGCGACTGTATTGTGAATAAAATTATTTGATACTTTCAGTATTAGTCTTTAATTTTACCTTGTCCCCTGCTGGCTATTGAGGTTGTAATATTGTTTCTGCTCCTCCAGAGAATGTGTGCACTCACAAACAGTTCGGAAAGGAATCATGAGATTTTTCCTTCATTTCCTTCTGGCAGAATTTGGGCTGGTGCACTTTGATAGCTTGTTCACTGAGAGTGCAAGTCGTGTGGAACATATGCACATTATATGTTTTCTCTCTGTCTCTGTGTGTGTGTATATATACACACACACAATTCCCCCTTGATTCTTGTACCTCGAAATGCAGTGCTGCTTCTTTTCACTTCACTGTTTCTGGACTGCTCCAACATTAAGTGGCTCTTGGGTAGATCAACATTTTGTAGTTGTTTTGTCCTAAACTCAAATAAAAAAAAAATTTCTGAGCATAATTTTTTTTTTCTTTTTTCATGAAAGCAGTGAAGTATAAAGAAACCCAAAACAACCTGAAAACATCCAATAAGCAATACAGGATATTTACTTTGCAACTTGTGTCTACTTTTGATTATAATATTTTTTGTGGGTTTTTCTGTGTGTATGTAATTGCAGATGTAATACAAACAAATACTTCCTACCTACTCCGAAAATTGAAATAATACAGGTATAGAGATTGGACATATTACTCTGAGAAAAGCAGGGAAGAATTAGGTATCTCTTTTTTTTAAACCTTTTATTCATTACTTTGAATAACATAATTTAATGAAACCCATATAATGAACTGAAATAGATGATACTCTCTTTGCCTGCCTGTTCTTTTGTTGTATCTCAAAACCTCTGCCTAAGCAGGTCAGAAATTTCCATCATTTTCACTGTGATTTCTGCAGTAAGCTTTCTTTGTAGTCAGTGAGAATTCAAAGAAAGAACAGACGCAAGATCAGCTTCACTCTGTAGAAAGATTTTTGTGTCATTGAAGTAAAATATCTAAGAATGTGACTCTCTGTGATTTGGAAGTTTTATTGTTGTTGGCTTTGTTTTGTCTCAGGCAGCCCCAGCTGACTTCTTAATATAAAAGTGCCATATTTAGTAGTAGTAAAACAAGTGGATCAAAATGGACTGTATCAGAATAGAAATTGTGCAGAACATCTCAGACTAAGTACCTTTTTGTTCTTTTATAACTGTATATGCAAATACATATCCTCTCAATATGTTTATCTTCCTCCAGCTGGCTTTTATTCTTTTATCTGCAAGTCATTAACCAAACAAATGTCAAAATCATGAGAAGAAAGGCTCATGTGAAAAACATATTGTGAGTTAAAAGTGTACATACTGACATGATTTATTTATATTCACTGTGGAAGATCTTCTTTGTGGTTTTGAAGGAAAAGCTTTTAAACACTTTATGTACCTACAACAGTAAGTCAAGAAATGTGTTACCTATGGATAGATTCTGAAGTGTCCACCGGAAAGCAAAAAAAAAAAATCTCATAGGTGTTAAAAATCATTCTGTTCTAAATCTGTATCATACCTTGAGAAGAAGTTGTTAATATGACTGGAGATGTTCACTACAGTTACTAAAAGCATTTTTGATGCTGAGGTGGGTTCTAATTTAATAATTTTAAAATGCTTTAGTTTTTCCGTGGAATATCTGTGAATGGTTGAGATTTCATTTATAATTGTAATATTTTTTTGAAGGCAAGTTTGTTGTGACTTCGGCTGAGTTTTATGCATGTGTGAGTTCTGTTCTCTAAAACACGAAGCTTGCTCATCTCTTTCCCCTCACTCTCATATGCCTCTATGTACATGATTGCAAATCAAATACAAAGCATATCGCACGATAGTCAATTTAAAGAGGGAAACCAGTATCAAGAGCTGTTTGTAATTCAGAACAACTCTGCCTCAACATGAAAAATGTGTTGCTTTCCATTTAAGATTGCAAAGTTAAACTAATGTAACAAAACCAAAGCAGTTCTTCCTTTAATTGTGCCTGGGTAGGCACAATCCCAAGCAGAAATCCAGGCTGGGTGGTGAATGGCTGGAGAGCAGCCCTGAGGAAAAGGACCTTGGAGTCTGGGTTGATGAAAAGCTCAACATGAGCCTGCAGTGTGCACATGCAGCCCAGACAGCAACCGAGTCCTAGGCTGCATCAAGAGCAGCGTGGCCAGCAGGGCAAGGGAGGGGATTCTGCTCCTTTACTCTGCTCTCATCAGACCCCACCTGGAGTACTGTGTGCAGTTCTGGAGCCCTCAGCACAGGAAGGACATGGAAGTGTTGGAGCGGGTCCAGAGGAGGGCCACAAAGATGATCAGAGGGCTGGAGCAGCTCTGCTATGAGGACAGGCTGAGAGAGTTGGGGCTCTTCAGCCTGGAGAAGAGAAGGCTTCGAGGGGACCTGATAGTAGCCTTCCAGTATCTGAAGGGGGCCTACAGGAAGGCTGGGGAAGGGTTATTTACAAGGTCCTGCAATGACAGGACAAGGGGCAATGGGCTTAAACTGGCAGAGGGGAGATTTAGACTGGATGTTAGGAGGAAGTTCTTTACAGTGAGGGTGGTGAGGCACTGGAACAGGTTGCCCAGGGAGGTTGTGGATGCTCCCTCCCTGGATGTGTTCAAGGCCAGATTGGATGAGGCCTTGAGTGAGCTGTACTAGTGGGAGGTGTCCCTGCCTATGGCAGGGGGTTGGAACTAGATGATCCTTGAGGTCCCTTCCAACCTTACTATTCTATGATTAATAGTCTATAAATTAAGAAGCACCATCTTACTGTTTGGATTCAACTGTTTAGTTTCCCAGCAGTCAGAAATGGCAGAATTGACTGCTGTCATGTGCAGGTTTTCTGTGCACGTGTGTAGATGCAGGTGTGCACTTGATTTTGGGGGTAGATTCCACGGTTGCTACAGATTCCACTCTTACTTCGATAAAACCTATTATCCGATTTATCAGAATGAATTTCTTGACAGTCATTCCTTATGGCTTCTCAGACTGCTTCCAAGAATGCTACAGAAGTGCTGGTAGGATTACTTAGCAGCTGCCCAGGTGATGTTGCATTGCTGTTCTCTAAGCCGCTACTCTGACTTCAACTATCAGAATTGTGTTAGTTTTGGTGACTGTCAGTAATTTCATGTGGCACATTGGAATATTTTAACTCATGTAAAGTTCTTTAATAGAAAGTGTGTATAAGAAGAGTAATACCTAGTATAGAAATCTGTAAAAATCACTATTATAATAATAATAATTATATAATTGTTATGTAATAATATTATGTAATAATAATAATAATAATTATTGTTGTTGTTATTATTCCTTACATATAAAGTCTATGTTGTTTCACATGTACATGTTGCAGGCTCTAATGTATATTTCTGTCAAGGAGATTCCTTGAATTATTATTGTGGAATTAGTTTATTCGAAAAAGAAAATCAAGCTTCAAATTTATTGGTATTTCTGCTGAAACACGATAAGCATTCGGCAAAGGCGGTGTGAGGATCCTGGATGATCTTGGAGATCTCTTCCAACCTGGTTGATTCTATGATTATTGTTCTCNCAGAATTGTGTTAGTTTTGGTGACTGTCAGTAATTTCACATGGCACATTGGAATATTTTAACTCATGTAAAGTTCATTAATAGAAAGTGTGTATAAGAAGAGTAATACCTAGTGTAGAAATCTGTAAAAATCACTATTATAATAATAATAATAATTATATAATTGTTATGTAATAATAATAATTATTGTTGTTATTATTATTCCTTACATATAAAGTCTATGTTGTTTCACATGTACATGTTGCAGGCTCTAATGTATATTTCTGTCAAGGAGATTCCTTGAATTATTATTGTGGAATTAGTTTATTCGAAAAAGAAAATCAAGCTTCAAATTTATTGGTATTTCTGCTGAAACACGATAAGCATTTGGCAAAGGCGGTGTGAGGATCCTGGATGATCTTGGAGATCTCTTCCAACCTGGTTGATTCTATGATTATTGTTCTCTCTTGCTTTTCCCCAAAACCTTGCAGTATTCTCTTTCCGAATCACAGGTGACAGTGTCTTTTTATCACTGCCATTAGTTCTTTATTGTAAAACAGGTTGCACAGGGTGTAGCAATCATTATAACAACTCCAGTCCCTACATAGTAACAAAATCTACTTTAATCTTGGGTGGTATGATCTCATCTGGCAGACAAGACGGAGAAAGGTACAAGACTCCTATGTGATACTGAGCTGTGTTAACAAATCCCAGCCTGGAGTTAAAGTGTAAGTGCCTCTATCTGTAAATGTCTTTAGACATAAGATGTACGTTAGACACAAGATGTACTTTAGAAGGTGATTTAGGGGCAAGTTACCTCCCAGATACTCTGCCATCTGCACAACCTACACACTCTGCAAACATGAAGTGAAGAATCTTGTTAAAATAGTATAAATCACACTATCTGCAGATTATAACCTATATTTAAGCTGTATTTTCATTGTTTTTCTTTCATAAGTTTACCAAATTAAAATAAAAACCTGGCACAGTTTTTGTAAAAGTAGTGAAATGGTCACGTAGTCTCTGTTTTCTGATGTGAATAGATGTTCACATTTTGTTTTAAATGCTTTTTCTGCGTGTGTTCTGGCAATTCTCCACAAGAACAATTTTCCAGAGTTGCATAAACAGGAGTAGGTAGGTGTATTTTCCTTTAATCACTCTCTAAAGAGTCTTTTATCTAAAGCATCTTTTATCTAAAACATTGTGCAGAGTCCTAGGTAGAATGCCATGAAACTGATTACAAAGGTATCTATAAAAGAAAAATACCAGTCTCATAATTCTGTATTGATTTACTTAAGCATTAGTGTCTGCTGCACACTGTGTCATGAAATCGCTGGATATGAAGTGTGAATACTTTTAAAAAATGTTACTGACTTGAGTCTGACAGTTTTATTCTCACGTTAGTGAATTGTCTTAAAGAGTGTCGCCTTTTTCATGTGACATGTCTACAAATTCAGGTGACAGAAAAAAGGTTGCATTGCAGGTGTGCTCTTACCAATAACTAAGAAAAATATTATCTCCAAGGACCTGAAACCGTAGAGGAACCCATGTATCTAGATACTGAATAACCGAAAATACCTGCTCGTTAATATTTCAGTATTGTTTATGAGGGAAAATGAAATGTTTCCTTAACTCTACACCCTAACTCCCCAGGATCCTGTGGTATGTGGCTTCCAAATTACAAATAAGGGTATTTTTAATTAGCATCACTTTGTGCCTGCAAACCACATTTCCTTGACTAATTCCTGTTGATTTTCGTTCTTGACCTTTGCTTGCTTCAGTGTCTGCCATTTGGCTATCTAAGCTCTGTTTATTTCTGATAAGCCAAATGATGAACTTCTCCTGATGAAGGCTTAGCTCTTTTGAAAGTAGTGCCATTTGAATTGTAGCAGCTTTCTTACCGCTTCTGCAGTGAAAAGGTTTCCAGAAATGACAGAAATACTACTTCTGTTTTCCTTCCTCCCCTCTTTTTGTGTGTACCAGTCTCTCGCTGCTGAGGACAGAGTACCACCCACACTGTTGCTGCCTGAAAAGCTGGAGGTTTCACCTGACAGTTTTTTTACTATGTCATGGAAGGTTTGTATTTCTAAGACAAGATAAAATTCAGTTCTTTTGTACAGCAGAGAAAAGTCCAAGCGAAACTTAAGATTTATTGTAATTTTTATTGTTGGTGGCTGTAACTACAACACAGCTCAGCAGGATTGTAGTGTGATTCTTTTTACACCAAATCAAAAGGAGTGCTCTTACCATTTCTTGATTAAATGTGACCATTACTAGTGCAGAAACCTAGCAAATCAAGATCTCTAAAACTATGTAGCCAGAGTTGAGCTTTGTCTTTTGTATTCCTTGTTAAGTACCACTGTTGTTTTTCTTTATTTCATCTGGGGCCAAGGGGAACCAGTGTGGGAGGAGACAAAGATGACAGTTGTTGGGTTTTCTTTGTTCAGGTTTGTGCTTATTTGCTGGGGGTTTTGTGAAGACGGGGAGAGAAGTTTTTTCATGGGGAAGATACAATAAAAGGATATTCTCTTTTTCTCATCTTGTTTGTGAAGTAATTACAAGGAAAGTAAGGTTAAAAATAAAATACAGTTTCATGTGAAAGTGACAGTAATGAGAAAGATATTTTGTTTATTTCTTTTGAACCAGTAGGAGACATAAATAAGTAAATGTTGCTTTGAGTCAACCCGTGGTGCATGTCTTATGAAATAAAACTTTTGCATAAAATCTTTTTATTTGTTCTGCCATCACAGAATTCTTCAATTTGAAACTAAAATAAGTAGCATATGTACTAATTTGTATATACAACTGGCTTCTGTATTGAATGATTGAAAAGTCATGACTGTGGTCAGAAAATGTGTGGTATGTTTAGCAATGATTAGGCTCTTTAAAAAGTTTGGGAAAATATTTTTTCCTCCTTGAACAAACATGTAACACCGTGTGGATATTACTTCAGGATCCTAGGTACTACCTGAGAAACTCAGACACTACAATGGAAATCCTGAGGAGGATCACATTGTGTTTGAGAAAATAAGAGAAATTTTTTGGGAAGCAAGGAAAGGCTTTTTTGTATTTCTGAGAAATGTAGCAGTAGTAACGTTCTGTTGTGTTAGTGATTTGCAGAGGTTAGCAAAATTCCTCAAAATCACAGAACTGAGTGAATTTCCAAAGCATTACACTACTGTATACACTTTATAATTTAAAAGTTATTTTAATCACATTCCTAGATCTGGTGGAGGGAGTAATTCTGATGATAATTTGGGTGGGGGAGGGTTGTGTTGGTGCTTTTTTGGTTTCTTGAATGGATTTGGGGTTTTTTTTTTTGGTGGATATCTTGGACAATCCTCGGTGGATATCTAGGTTTGTGGTCTGGTTAATGTAATACCATGTGTGAAATGGTGTTCTGCACTTAGGATATCTTATGATACTATAGAATGTCTTGATGTGCATTAAAGCTGATGCAGAAGTGGTAGGGCTTTTGCCTTTTTTTTGGGTTTTGTTTTTTTTTTTCTTCTATAGGTGCTGCAATGTTATTTATAATATTTAATACTTCAGAAGACTTGGAGGAAGAGCAGAAGGGGAATTTGCTACTCTTGCTACTAATAAGCAGTAGTAAATAAAATATGTGAGTAAAGCATGTGGAGGAAACAAGACAGGAGGATTAGCATGGGATACAGAGTCCATGCAGTTTTTGCCAGGCCAGATGGTACTAAATGGAAATTCATCTGACTGAATCGAACCGTGAGAGTGAAAGAGAATAAAAGTATCACCTTTGCCATGCGAGGCCTGAGAATTATCTAAACCAGTTGTTTACTTTGGTAAAAATCATATGGTTGGTAGACTAATAATCTATCAAAAGGGCAGTGAAACAAATGCTCAGGAAACGATATAGCAATATAGCAATAATCTGTTGGAACCCAGAAAGTTTTAAGAGTGCAAACAATAATCTATTGGAAATGATTGAGGGGAAAGAAAGTGCAGATGTATTACAACACTCACTGCAGAACTGCACAGAAATTTCCCAGTTGTTCTTTCTGGTGTTGTCAGCGTTCAGCAGTATAGTGTGTTTTTTATATAAGTTGTATTTGAATTTGATAATGAGCTGCCAGTTTATCTAAATGACCCCAATAGAGAATGCTGTGCTGAGTGTCAACAGGTGAACTGGTTTCATGTTTTGGCATAGTAATATGTGATATTCTAGATCACACCTGTTTGAAATTATTTATCGTTTCAAGACCAGAGATCTGGGCTTCAAAATTCGTATCTTGCAGACCCTAAAACTGAACCTATATGTGCTGCAGTACTGGATTTTCATCTGTGGCTCATTATTATTGCTGTTTAGGAGTAATAATTACTTCAAAGTATTTGGTTGTTTTTGTGTGTGTGTGGGTTTGTGGTTTTCTTTTTTTCCCCCTTGATGTGACAGAATAACCCAAAATGATTGTTCCTTGGTTAATTTTGATCTGTTGCTCAGTCTGTGTGCTTTCCTATTTTTCACCACACTTAGTAATTACTTGAAACCAAAAGCAGAAGTCCAGCATTGAATACAGTTGAACTTGTCTGTTACATTCAGTGAGCTTCCACATTTTTCGCAGAAACCATCCTGTGTCGTCTTTTCCCACCTACGGCCATAGTATTGGATTAGGACAGTGCTACATTTTTAGGACTTGGTAGCAATTATTGACATCTTTTTATATATATATATATATATGAATGAATTAAAAAAAGTTTAAAAAAAGCTTTTCATTTTACTTCTGTGTTCAGCACCTTGATGAAAGTATGTACATGGGTTTGAGCCCAGTAATGACTTTTCTTTCTCTTCCAAATCTTGTCACCTTCCATTTTTTACAAACTGTATCTTTTGTTTCAAGCAAATGCAGCATTAGTAAGATTAAAGTCACTGCTTTCGCTTCCTAAGCCTGTAGCCTGGCCATGGCTTTTTACTCTCTACTAACATTACTGTTCCTGGCACTGTCAAACCTGAATCTGTTAAGAAATAATGGCAGAATGGATCTTTCTGAGTGGGGTCCAGACCAGTCTGGTCATGCTTCAGTTACTTAGTAATCTGGATGATTTTTAGGTAAATTGATGTATAGCTGAGTTTTTTCACATTCTTATGTACTTGCTTTAACTTATACCTTATACCCCATTAAAAAAAAAAAAAGTGCACAAGAAACAGTTCTCATCCTCATTGACACAAAGTAGTATTTTTCTACTAGTGCTCATGATAATTTGAAGTGCTGTGTGAAGTTACTTTTTTTTCTTACAAATTTCTGTTCTTAGTGCATATTATTTCAACCTGCTTTCACTTTTCTGAAATTGTGTGGTCATGAAGCTCTACTTATTAATGTTTATAATCTAATCTGCAGACCATAATTCCTGCGTAAATCAGGAACAAATTCCAGCAACTAAACAGCCCAAGCCTTTTAATAGTATACTTCTTGACATATATTCTGAGTATAAATGATCACAGGGTCAAAAGTATAAATTGTTTTAGTTTGCAGAGAGCTTGTTGCTTAGACACATGCCAGTTTTTGCATGGTAATGAGGTAGTTTGTTATTGTATGTTAATCTGTTATTTTTCTGTTTGTAAAGTGTAATGAAGGCTTGATAGGTTGAAGTACATTTGCATAACCTATTACGGGTCATATTCATGGATCTTCTCCTTTCCGAGTTTCTAATGAGACATGAAAACACTCTTAACTGAAAGAGATTATTAATATGGTACTAGGGGAATGTGACTGTGAAATCTGTCAGAGAAATGGAACAAAAAGAGAATGAGATCATGTTTTTTCCAGAAGATATTTCTCAAGGAAACAACCTTCCTTCTCAGAAGAACTTCTTAGACTGTTTCTTTTCTTACTCAACCCAAGCTTTACTGAAGTGGCCTTGGGGAAAAAGATCAGCAATGGAGGAACCGGTTAAGGAATTAGTAGAAGTTGTGTTCATCTATAAGGTGAGACAGAAAAGACATGCACGTTGTATTAGCAAATAGATTTGGTGACTTAGAGTAAATAGGACCAAGACACATCTCGGAGCCTCAGCACGCAGTTCACCATACTGCTGTCTGTGAGCAGTGTAAAGAACAGTGTTGCTAATCCTAGCTCCCATTCTGTGAAACATGCAAGCACTGAATTTTGCTGCTGCAGATCGCTGGTTACCACTTAAAAAATTGTTTCGGAAGTGGCTGTATGAATTGAAGACTCCTTGGAGAGTTTGGCACATGGCATACCAGTTATCTTTCTCTGTCCCTGAAACTATCTGAGCAGGTT
Organism: Eubucco bourcierii; assembly: GCA_013396675.1. NCBI lineage: Eukaryota > Metazoa > Chordata > Aves > Piciformes > Ramphastidae > Eubucco > Eubucco bourcierii. The sequence continues at coordinate 1,012,147 of VWZE01016341.1, read as the reverse complement.
TGTTTACCACTGCAGATAAAGGTTAAGTGAGTGACTACCAGTGAAGTCATTGACTCATTTTGGTTATGTTTGTTAGTTAGTGGTAAATTCATGTAATGCTTATTCCAATTTTTTGTACATACAATGCAAAGTACTGGTTTCTTTGTGCTGAATGTGAAACCCTTTGACCAGGACTTGGACGTGTCTGTGAATTTAGGTCAAAATACCTGAGAGTTGTTGCTTGCAGCATTAAGTACTTATGCAACCTATAGTAACAGAGAATAAGAAAATACAGGTGTAGATTTTGAAGTGATGATCAATAGCACAAAAGATAATAATATCTATTATAAAACCGTTATACAATTATATTATTGATCAGATTCTATAATGGCATAAATATTGATAGAACAGTAATTTATTTTAAGAATAAGACAGTCTGAAAGATCACGTGAAATAATTGAATAATATCAAAGAACTTGAGTAACTGGACAATTTTCCAGAAGCTCTCCTGATAAAAGAACTGCTGAAGCCATTCTGCCTTCCTCATAATGATGCCTGGTGTGCCAGTGCAGCTAAAAGAATACATTTATCTCCCTACACCTCATTTGAGTCCCTTATTAATGCTGACATCTGTTCAAACCTTAATTACCACATTACCACAAATAGTCCCTTGTCAAATCTAACTTAATTTAAAAGTAACTCAAAAACAGAGCTGCAAAATTTCTCTGCTTAATACAATGATGTTTTATTAATAAAATAAATAGATAATTTGCATAATATTAAAGACACCACGATTACAAATATTTTTATTCAGTTTTTACAATTCTTGTCATAAAAATCTGTATTGTTGGCAACTTGTGTATGTATGAAAACTGACTCAAATGCATTATGCTTGGAAGGATGATTATAATCTTCCTAGAAAAACTTGGTTTATGTTATATGCTGTCATTTCCTGGTTGTGTGCCTCTAGGAGATACTTTCTATGGAACAACTGGAAATATTATTATTTTTAAAAGAAAGAAGAAAATGAAACCACGAAGACCAAAGTATTTCTGTGCCATTTTTGATACCTAAATATTGAACATATTATCAGGTGGTTGCAATGAGTATTTGGGTAGCAGAACCAGAATCTTGTGCTATTTCCAGTTATCCAACAAAGGCAGAGTACATCAATTGCCCTTTCTTCCATGGTGTACGTGTTTTCAGAGGCATTGGAAGACCTTTAAAGGTCGTTACCAGGTGTATGGTGCTCCAGATATGCTTGCTAAACATTATCACACAATCTTTCTTAATGAACTTGTTCAAGCCTTTGCATGGCCTTTAACCATCAGGTGAAGTGGTCAAAATCATGATGAAAGTCAAAATTTGCCCCTTAGAGTTATTTAGATGATTGTAGGGCTTTCAGGTGCATCTAACCTTCAATCGACTATTAAAGAGATTTAAAGCATCTCAAAGATGTGTCATTCAGGCTAAGAATAAAGAGTGCCTTCTGGTATTCTGCTCATCTATTTGTAGCTAAACAGAACCAACAAATGTTAACTGCAGAAAGGTATTGATGTCTATTTATATATCCTGCTTAGGCATTTAGAGCTTGATTACAAAAACTAGTATCCAAAATGTGATTGTTAAGCATTATCTCACCACAGCTGTTGTCAAAGAAAAAACTGTATCTGAAATGTATAAATCTCCCCTACTATATGGGTCATTGCTTTTGGGGAAAGTTTTGAGGCAAAATCTACCAGATTGGAAGCGAGACCTTGATAATCCTTAGGGTTTCCCTCTGGTACAGCTCATCTGTGCAAAGGGACTTTATTAATAGTGCTGTCAAACCTAAGAATACCAAAAAATCACTTTGTAGACTACAACTTTATGAAATGTCAGCTAGTCATTCGTTTATTGATTTGAACAGAACTGCTTCAGAGCAGGCCACGAAGTCAGTTGTTTCTGAAGGGGTATTACGAGATGTTGAAGGCATGCAGGAGGTTAAGCATCCTCTGTGGACTGCAAGTGGATAGATATCAGCCCTGCTGTTAACTCGCATGGGCTGTAGGTGGACACATGGTCTGACTTACCCTGATCTTCATCACAGGCTGCAGAGGAACCTCTCATCTGGGACCTGGAGGACCTCCTTCCCCTCCTCCTTATTAACTGACCTGGTGTTCAGAGAGTCATTTCTCTTGTATTCTCATTTATCTCTCCAGCTGCAATTGTATAGTAGTTCCACACCCCACCCCACCCCCACCCCCCCTTCTTAAATACATGATCACAGAAGCGCTACTATTGTTATTGATGAGCTGGGCCTTGGTCAAAGCCATGTTGGGGCCAGCTGGCACTGGCTCTGTCAGGCACAGTGAAACCTATTATTTTCTCACAGAAGCCACCCTTTTAGCACACCCACTACTAAAACCCTGCTACACAAACCAAATACGCTCAACCAGAAGTCGATTTGCAGTTCATAAACCTCTGTACAGAGGAAAGAAAGTGTAAAATTATTTGCTCTTTCCCTATCATCTATGAAGCTACCAACACTGTTACTTCTGTGCATCATTATGTCATTTTGTACTTCTTCAGTCAAAACCTGACTGTCTCATCTAAACAGCAGATTCCTGTGGTGATCTTGGTGGTGCTCACAGCATTTCAGTGCAGGGATCTGAGTGGGTATTGCATCTGTGTTCTTTGAGGTGCTTTCAATTTACAAAATGTAATTTTTTTTTTTGTGAATTGTACAATCGTGGTAGTCAAGAGGAGGGCAGCATTGTAACTCAATATTAATGACTTAATCTATGAGAATTACTCAGTGTCTGTGCCTCCAGACTGTATAAACTTGTGTGATTTTAAGCATGTAAGTGCTCTTACTGAATTTTCTAGTGATTTACTCTTTCCTCATAAATGCATTCAGTCCCTGTATCTTGCCATTGGATAGACTTCTAAATACATACTTATCTGATACATGTATCTTAGGAGTTGTTTGGGTTTTCTTGGAGAAAATAAGCAAAATCTAAACTTAGGTCTTTATTTTTAATTCTCTGTGATCTATTTTAATTTCATCTTCTACCTGGCTGTTAGATGGTGATACTTCCTTCAAAGATTTGTAAAACCAAGGTCATGTCTTTAAAGTGATTTGATGAACGTGGGATAGTCTGTTGTGTATGGAGAATGAGTATCTGCTGGCTTGTCGTATGTCACAGTATCACAGCACTGAATTTGTCAATAGCATTGATTTTTTTTTTTTTGTAATACCTCTTGTGAATATGAAGTTATAACTGAAGCAAGTAGCTGAATTTACTACATCCTCATATTTACAATACCAGGGAAAACCAAGAATGTGTTCTGTTAATTTTCCCAAACTTGTGAGTATATTAGACATCAATGAATTTTAAAGAGCTTAAGGAATGGGATCCTGCTGAGTGTAAAGCAATGTGTCTCAAATGGATTTTTTTTTTTTGTTTTAATGCTAAAATAACAACAAATAAGTATTTGCTTTTATATTCTCCTGTCTTTTTTATTGTGCAGAAGTTAACTTGTGGTGATCCTATACACCCCAGATTCCCTTCTCCAAAAACAATACAAAATTTGTTCCTCTCTGTCTCCAGATAAAAGGACTGGAGGATGGGGTGTGGAAAAGAAAGACGTTATCCTTACCCTTTGAGTAGCCTGCTCAATTAAATTCTGTGTCCTTGGGCTCAACATTCTCTAAATGTTGCTCTAAACTACATGTTAAGTTAAAATTGATACTGGGGTGGTTTCATGTTTGGTTTTTTCAGTTGTTTGGGGTTTTTTGGTGGATTTTTTTGTTTGTTTTATTGGGGAGTTGTTTGTTTGGTTTTTTTCTTGTTACATCTAGCAATTAATTCTGTTTTAATGTTTGTTTGTTCTAGCAGAGTTTAATACCATAACATATGATTGCCTGAGTTAGTTGAATTCTCTTCTTGTACAGAATGGCTTCCCTACAACTAATGAGTTACATCTGTGAGGTTCCAGCAAAAACAGCTGATGCTTAGAGTCTGTTTTGGATTGCCAGATCTTTATTATGTATAATCACATAACAGCAAAAAACCCACTGACCTCTCTAGCCCACAGCTGGCTGCTGGAGGGAAATAATCTGTTTTCACATATAAACACCACAGATTTTTGCTAGCCAGTGGAAATGGTGTTTGGTGATGCGTGGTTTAAGAGTTTAAATTTTCTAATGAGTATCTAAGCAATTGTGTGCTTTTGCTTGTTAAAAGTAAGTGAATGAGGCAATAATCAGGGAGTGCTGTTCAAAATTGTTTTCTAATTATTGAGCCAACTACTTTAAAATATACATGCAGCTCTCAATCCCCTCTAATTTCTGTCACCTTGAATCTGCTTTCTTAGTCCCCTCAAGAGCATTTAAGAACAACAGGACTTTTTAGCAGTCACAGCTTGCTTCCTCTATCAGGAGTGCTAAGATCAATACCATGTACTCTACCTCCAGACGAGATCAGTGCATTTTATGCTTAAAACTTAGTGTGTCATCAGCACTTCTATTTTAGAAATTGTAAGCCTGCAGCACTGAAGACTTTGCTGAAGGCTTACACACTTGAAACCAGCAGTAGGTCTGTTGCTGTAATTGTAGCGTGTTGTTGCTGATTGTTATGCCTGTTGGGTGGGTTACTTTAAATGTGTGCTTCCTTTCATGTGTCAGTCTCTCCGAAGTTTGGAGGGGCTTTAAAAACAAAGTGGGATTCAGTAAATGCATAGAAGACATTCGCTTAACTTTTGATGCACTAAAAAGGAGTTACAGCTCTGAAATGGGAAATGGAGGTTTAACTTTTCTTCCCAGCAGAGAAGTATTTTAGTCTCCTGGTCCTATTTACTCACTTTGGTAATACCATATCAGTGTATTGTCACAGCAACTAATTTATTAATACATTTTCATCTGCAGTGATCCAGTTGACAAAAGTGAAGGTGTTTGAAGTCAAGATCTTAATACATATCTTTTTTCAAGATAGGCTATTCAAATGTTTGTTGAAATGGTTAGAGATGATCATTGCAATCTCTTGAACAAGAACAGGTTGTAAAGGACTCTGCTTTCCTAAGGAGCAGTTTCTCAGAAGTTTATCTTGGATCCCTTGCGTTTTCCCATATGTCTTAAAGCTCTGAATGTCTAGGTAGTTAGGTAACAGTTTGCTATTCAACTTAGAAATAACACATAGCAGTAAATAAAACAGTTGTATGGCATGCACATGCTATAGAGAAACAAAGTTACTATATTTGTGAGTATGATGTTTTTTCTTGGTCACAACTGCCTTGTAGGAGTGTCCTCAGTTGGCAGAATCGCTTTTGTGACCCAATTTATTGATTTCTGAGGCAGTATCTGTAGAGAGATATCAAATCTATCTTTCTCCTCCTTCTTTGCTTTTAAGTACAGCACTTAAAACACTGTCTGATTTTAGTTGTGGCAGTGATACGTTTGCTATGAATTTATGTTCCACGCTGATATATTGGATAATGTGGCAGCACACACATTGCCATAATCAGCCTTGAACCGTGGAGTCAGCATTACTGGGGATTACATTTTTGAAATGGCTGCTCACTCAGCATTGCATGCTGTAAGGATGAGAATAATTCAAATTATTCATTGTTATTTCACTGTTTCCTTGATTTGATATCACCTGCCTGTATTTATTATTACTCTGCTTTGAGCTGCTTCTCTAGACTTATTTGTCACCTTTCTTTCAATTCAACACTTACCCACCACCGATGAAGTCAGGTATTCAGTCTCCATTCTCATGTAATTCTCATTGTTTGCTGAAGGGGAATGTCTGTTCATTCAGCAGAGAAGCACAATCCTCTTTGGTTTCTCAAGCAAGTATTCCTTGTCTTTGAAATCAGAGAATAGGCATTCGAAATTCTCGTTTGCTGATAACATTGTATTTTTTGCTTGGTTCATTGGACCCTGTCTGCTGTGCTTAAAATTTTAGGGACATCTACCTACCTGTGCACAGGAATAATTGTAACTGGTAGGGGTACCTAGATAAATATCTACAAATGTTTTTTGTTTTTCCCAGTACAAATAGTGTCCTATGAATTCCATCTTTACATTGCCACTGGGTTTTCTTTAACTGTCTCTGTTCTTGTCGTTCTTGGCACTACTTTTTAACCTATAAACAACATCTTTGTTGCCCATGCATAGATAGGGACAAAGGTCTTCCATGAATTCATGTTATAGTTATCAAATGAGTTATATGTTTATTGTTGCTGTTTTTGATTTATTTTTTTTTAATCTGTCCTTTAAAGCAGAACTGTCTTTTCTTGTATATCTGACATTACAGTAAACAGTAAAACTTCAGATTGGAAGCCAGCATCAGATTCTTATCCCAGTAAGAAATTTCCCACCTGTTAGGTTTCAGATTCCTAATTGCTGCTTATCAAAGACACAGTGTATCAAAGACAGCTGTATATCTAAGCATATTTTTTGAAGCAAAAGCCAAGATTATATTTTTTTAGAATATTCATAGTGACATAATAGTAAGACCATCACTTGATTAGTTGTGGTATCATGCTTTGAGGGGTTCCAGTTATCCCAGACTCTCTAAAAAAAAAATCTACAGAGATCAAGACCTCAGAGTGGACCAAGACCTCAAACTGGGACGTATGGCAAGATAATGTTTTTAGTGTCTCTTGGCGCTGGGGATACTTGATTTTCAGTTCAGATTAAGTGCAGCTTTGTTTTACTTACCTCTGAGAAAAAAAATCTTGTATTATGTAACCAAGACCAATTAGATCTATGTTCTTTTTACATGTTAAAACTCTGTTTTAAGTCTTTAGTATTAACATAATTACATAATTCTTAAATAAGTGTATTTTTTTTTTTTAATATGGGAGAATAGCTTAGGTAAAAATACTTTCATTTATGTAAAAATAGCTACACTGAAGCATTTCTGCATGCAGCAATTTTCTCTCACCTCTAAAATGAAGATAAAATTTTTGATTACTACAGTATACTTTTCTATTCCATGTAGTATTTGTTGCAGTTGAGATTATTGTGATTACTGTTTAAGTTTCTGTAGCTCTCAATGTGTAAACAGCACAATCCAACTAATGTTCTTTTCATTTCATTAGTGAAATGAGAAAATATTATTTATGTTAAACTGTGTATGGTTTGGTAGAGCAGCATTACTGTATGGGCAGAATAGACTTAATTATATCCAAACAGTTTTGTGTTTCATGGCTTTCTGAATGGTAGAATATATTTTCATACTTCTGTTTTTGGTTTTGAATTTTGGTTGATTTTTTTTTTTTTATATAGGGATGCAAGTTACGACACTTTCTGTGTTTCTGTATGTTTCTAATCTTTTCTGTATAAAGATTAGGCAGTTCTGCATGGAATACAGCTGGTTAGGTGTTTGTGTGCTTAAAAGCTACTCCTTGTGCTACTGCCTACTGACTATATTGAACCATGATGCCTGGCATTCAACATCCTGGAAGTGGCAAGAAAGTTTCTGTAGTCATTAGCATTGCATAAGGAAGTTCGAGTAGTATATCCTCCTCCTCCTATGTCCAAGGTGTTTTTTCTCATGGGATAATTTTCAGTGACTTGGAATGAATGAAAAGTGTTTTTCTTTCCACTCTGCAGGTAATGCCTGCTCTTTCCAAGGTAATTGTGTTGGTCTGTGTCTCTAAGCATGTGTTCACTTCCCTTTGAAAAAATATGTTTGTCCATCATAGCAAGCATTTCTGTTCTGCTGTTGAGAGTGACCTCACTTGTACTCCACTGAGCATAAATCCCAAATGAGTTCAAGGAACCTTTTTTTCTGATCTGTAACTTCCTCTGATCTGTTTTTCTAGTGCTCAGAATGTTATTTCATTGCAGAAGGTTAACCTTTATGGGAAGAAGTACTCAATTATGGATGTAAACTTCTGTTTATGAATTCAGGAAACAGCAACTCTTAACTTCTTTTGGGCATTTGCCCATGGCACAGCACGTGGTGAACATGGCTATGAGTATGCACAGCTTCGCATCTAGATTTGCATCCGTTCTCTACAGTAAGCATGTTTAATTCAGGTAGATTACATTGTCTTGCAGTGAGAAAGGTTGAAACACTGCTCGAGGTGATGATAACTTTTCTTATGAAAGAAGTTACTTTATCCTTAGTGCCTTAAATGTTAAGTTTTAGTCTCTATAAAAGAGCATTCTCCTTGGTGGAGGAGCACAATGTTTCTGAGGCCTCAAGAGTCTGATTACTTGATAATTGAGTTAATTCTTCAACAAAATTTTTAACTTTCTACGAAGGGTTTGTGCAACTGTTTATGGGATTTTCGTTTTAATTCCGTGAGTTTTATGAATGGACAGACATAGCAGTCATACTCTAAGTGCATACAGGAGGAAATGTCATAAGCAAGGAAAACTAGGGCTCCTTTCTTAGAAAGACAACAACTTCCTTGAAAGAGAAAAAAAACTCAATTAAAAATGTCCATTATCATGTTTGTGTATGTGTACCTATTAAATAATTGAAAATTATGACTAAGAGTTAAGACAAAGGAGTTGGGTTTTGTGGGGGTTTGTGTCTCGTAGCTTTTTAGAAGTTGTCATGCATCCATTCAGCTCTGAGACCCTGAGAACCCTGGTGTGTGCAGCATTGGAATCTTTGTTTCAATTGTATGAATCTGATCTGTCTCGGTATTTCTGTAGAGACACATCTGTATTTAAAAAGCTGTATACCAATGTGTCACCATTTTGATATTTCTTAAACATGCCTTTAAGAAGAGTGATCAGCATGGAGTCTGTGTTCTGAAGATTACAAGTTTCCTGTAGAATCTTTAGCAATAGTGGGACTGGAAATCGGGCACTTTCTGTAGGCAAGCAAGGATCAAATAAGTCTCTGAATTGCTATGAAAGTATAGAGAGTGATCTGAGATTCTGGGAATTATAAAATCTGGAGTTGTTGATAAGGCCAGATTTCAGTATTATCAAAATTATCTGTCCCAGTTTGGGTCATCTTAGATTGTGGAGGTCTGCAGTATCTCAGCTGACTTAAATGAATTTCCATCTATGGAAAGTGTAGCAAACGACTATGAATCTGAAAATCTTGGATTGTCTTTGCTTTCAAACATATAAGTAAATGAGGCTGTATACCTTAGCATTCTTGCCTTTTGATGACAACCATTGCACCTTATTGCTGCGCTGCCCAGAGGAAAAGAACCATTTCTTGCTATTTGCTTTTATTACTTGAGTTATTTTAAAGAATAAATGGAAATTGTCCTGTTGCTGAAGTGTACCACAGCTGACAGCACTTAATCCTCCTCTCCCTGCTTTTCATAGTATAAGCAGTAGCTGAATCATTTTGCTGACAATGTCTTTATATTACATTTATTTAAAAATCGATCAAGAAGCCGTATTCAATAAACATATTGTTTTAAACCGTGGGCTTTGTTTTTCCTGTAATTCTGTTTATGCTGACGTTTTTTCCTAGGAAGAGAAACAAGCAACAAAACCAAAAATGTTATGTCCCTTGTTGCTTTACAATAATGTTGGTTAAGTTTCTTTCTGAATTTGTTAGGAAGGCTTTCATGTAAGTTGCAGAAATGTTTTTACAGTGGATGTCAAACAAACTTGAAGCTTTTTGAGTTCTAAAAAATGCTGAACTTTTACGTAAGCTGTACTCACAACTCCTTTATAGTAATTGCCTGGAACTGTATTAGGAATATGGAGGAGAGCTTTGTTTTTAAACTCTAAAACCGGATTACTGTTTATAACCAACCCGCAGCATACTGTCAAAAGAAGGAGCTTTTCTCTTAACAATGACTTTATAATGCATTTTTCAGTTAGGCATTTTAAAAGTTGATTTTCTTTCATAGAATATCATTACAATGTAGTGACAAATTCTGTTTTCATTTATGCTGTTTTAATTCCATTAAATTAATTGAACCAAATGATGTTTCGAAAACACATATCACAATAAAATGCTTTGTCTTAGGTCGGTGCACTTTCAAGACATTGATTTTTGAGTTAAACACTGAATGTGGTAAATCTGGGAAGCCTTTATACACTACAAATGTTATTTATTATCTGTCAGATAAGGAATGGACTTCCACATTTTGGAATGAACTCAACCTTTACTTCCTGATTGGATAAAACTTGGACTCAGTGATTCAAAAGCATAGTAGTAGTCACAGTGGGATAAATCTTTCAAACTAGTTCTTATGCTTGTATATCACTGGGAACTGACAGATGAAAAATTGCTGTCTCTCTTCTTGATCAGTAGGAATGTCCTAAAAGATGGACCATTAACCCCAGTTTTCATTATATCTAAAAAGCAGCACAGAACATTACTGTTTGTTTTGGCAGCAGTTTCGTGTTTTTAGCTCTGCATGGGTCTACGAATACTTATACATCCTCCTCCCCTGCAGTTGTCCTCGTTTCTTGTCATATAGGAACTGGCATCTTCTGAGCTCATTAGATTCTGGGGTTTTATACCAGATATGACAGCTAGGTGAAAAAGAAGGTAAAGTATGTTCACTTGGCTTCAGCTGGAAAATTCAGCACTGTATTGTTTGGTCACGGCTTCAGATACCAAGAACAGAGTTAAAATGTTCCATTTTAAATTGTAGTTGGAATGTATAGGAGACAAAGACTCCAGGTATTGATTAGGAAACAAAGATGTCAGATAATGACTACTTCAGTTGTTCAGCATGAAAAGACTTAATAATTATAGGGACATGGCATTGTTTGCTTTTGGATTAAAACATGCTTCACTCAGAGGTCTTCATAGGGTGTATATTGATTATTTTTTTCTTCCCCCTCCCCCCCCCTTCCATATATTTTTCTTGTTTTCATTTTAACCACCCCACCCTCTCCCAGTTCCTTCATTTGCTAACCGCCCCATCAGGCTTCAGACTTTAATCTGGAATTTAAATCTGAAATTTTAATCTGGAATTTCTGGAATTAAAAAAAAAGAAAGATACCTTGATTACTGAAATTTTATTGATCCTAAAATGTTCTCTGAAACTATCCAGTTTAATTATTGCTGAATCACACAGTATCTCAGGATTCATGCAGTCACAGAATCACAGAGTGTTTGGGGTTGGAAAGTACCTTGAAAGATCTAATCCAACCAGCCTGCCAGAGTGAGATCACCTAGGACAAGCTGCACAGGAACACATCCAGGTAGATTTTGGAAGTCTCCAGAGAAGGAGACTACACATTATCTCTGAGCAGTCTGTTCCAGTGTTCTGTCACTCTCAAAGTGAAAATATTTTTCCTTGTGTTTACATGGAACCTCCTGTACTGCAACTTCTACCATTTGTTCCTTGTCCTATCATTGGGCATCGCTGAGAATAGCCTGTCTGCCCTCCTGAGGCTCACTCTTCATATATGTATAAATGTTAATAAGGCCGCCCTTCCACCNTGCCTCACCACCCTTACTGTAAAGAACTTCCTCCTAACATCTAGTCTAAATCTCCCCTCTGCCAGTTTAAGCCCATTGCCCCTTGTCCTGTCATTGCAGGACCTTGTAAATAATCCTTCCCCAGCCTTCCTGTAGGCCCCCTTCAGATACTGGAAGGCTACTATCAGGTCCCCTCGAAGCCTTCTCTTCTCCAGGCTGAAGAGCCCCAACTCTCTCAGCCTGTCCTCATAGGAGAGCTGCTCCAGCCCTCTGATCATCTTTGTGGCCCTCCTCTGGACCCGCTCCAACACTTCCATGTCCTTCCTGTGCTGAGGGTTCCAGAACTGCACACAGTACTCCAGGTGGGGTCTGACAAGAGCAGAGTAAAGGGGCAGAATCCCTTCCCTTGCCCTGCTGGCCATGCTGCTCTTGATGCAGCCCAGGAGACCTGGGCTCAAGCCAGAGACCTGGCTTCCTCCTCCTTGCCTAATAAGGAAGGTGTTCCACTCCCTTAATCATGTGCCCTGGATTTGCCTCAGCTGGCATCTGAGTCCAAACAGACCAGTTACAACAGAAGGATTTTCTCTTTCCCCACCACTGCTTGGAATGCCAAAATGTCGGTTGAGGTAAGGACACTTTACTACTCTATTGCAGGGGTATTAGATTACACAAAAGGAAAATGAACAAAGAAAAAACAAGAGAAAAACTACTAATGTACAGAGCCCACAAAACTGAGAACCACTGCCACTGTGTGCTGACCTCCTAAAAGGCTATCAGGATGGTTAAACGTCACTTCCCCTTGTGACTGCTCCTGATGACATTCTTGTCTTTGATATACCTAGAGGCAGTGCCAAGGATAAGTTGTTTCATCACCTTTCCAGGCATGGAGGTGAGGCTGACCTGTCAGTAGCTACTCAGGTCCTCCTCCTTGCTCTTTTTGAAGACTGGAGTGAGATTTGCTTTTCTCCAGTCCTCAGGCTTCTCTCCCATTCCTCATCACTTACCAAAGGTGTTGAAAAGTGGCCTAGCACTGACTTCTGCCAACTTCCTCAGCACCTTCAAGTGCACTTCATCAGGAGCCATGGGTTTATGCATGTCCAGATTGCTTAACTGATCCCTTACTGAGTCCTCAGCAACCCAGGAAAACCCTTCATGACTTGCTCTGAGGCCTTAGGGGCCTGGGGCTTTTGAGAACAGTCTTCAGCAGTATAGAGGGCATTCAGTAGTTCTGCCTGCTTTTATTCTGTCACCCACCTCATTCAGCAGTGGGCATACATTGCCTCTAGTGTTAGTTTTTCCTGCAGTGCACTTGAAGAAACCCTTTCTGTTGTCCCTGACATCTCAAGCGAGGTTTAATTCCAAGAAGACCTTAGCTTCTCTAACTGCCTCCCTACGTTCTCTGACAGCAGTCTTATATTCCTCCCAAGTGGCCAACCTCTCCTTCCATGATATGTAGACTCTCTTCCACTTGTGTTTGTCCTGCAGTTCCCTACTTGACCATGAGGGCCTTATGTCTCACTTTCTTGATTTTCTGCCCCTTGGTTTGCTCTGATTTTGGTCGTCTTGTGGGGTCTCTGGAGACTTTCAAGGCATGTCTGGATGTGTTCCTCTGTGACCTGAGATAGATTGTATGGTCCTTCTCTGGCAGAGGGGTTGAACTCAATGATCTCTTTGGGTCTCTTCCCACTCCTAACATCCTGTGATCCCTTGAAAGAAGGGATCCTTGCATGTTAACCAAAATATTTTGAGCTGCTGTAACTTCTGGTTCCCTGTCTCATGACATTTCTATTAGCAATTGCTTGAAAAGGCCAAAGTTGGCCCTGCTGAAATCCAAGGTTATGATACTTCTTGGTACTCTGTTCCTTTCACACAAGATACTCAACTTCACCATTTCATGGTTGCTGCAGCCCAGGCTCCCCTCAACTGTCATCACTTAAACCAGACCCTCCTTGTCAGTGAGTATAAGATCCTGCAGTCCGCCTCTCCTAGTTGGCTCATCCACTGTTTGCATCAGGAATTTACCATCAGTGCACTGGAGGAACCTCCTGGACTGTGGGTGGCTGGCTGAGTAGGCCTTCCAGCAATTATCAGACTTGTTAAAAACCCTCATGAGAACCAGGGCATGTGATTGCAAGGCTGCTGTCAACTGGGTCCAGATGCACTGAAGCCTGTGAAATCCTGAATTGTTGATAATGATAATCCAAACACTAAAACTGTCTGTATTAATTTTCCTGAAATTGTTTTGACTTAAATGCTGCTAGAGAGTGAAATGCCAGCAAGGTGATTAAACTAGATTAAACCAAAGTTCAGTCTGTGAGTTTAAATCTTATCACATTTCTGCCTTAAAGTTATTTATTGCTTTTTGTCTGTTCATACATCTTGTTCCTAATTGCAGCCAGCTATTAAGATTAATGCTTACCTTGAGCAATCAGTGTTTGCCAGGTTTGCCTTTTGTTTTGTCTACCTGATGGATGTGCCAAAAGGAGAAGGCTTACAGGATTCCCTTTCAGAAACAGGGAAGATTGATCAACTGTAATGATAAGAACAGCAGCATCATTTTGGCTTTACCATGGGGTAAAAATCTAGCAAAATGGTACACTTAACAGTGAAAATCAATTAGTCATTGCCTCTAGTTTTTCTGTAGGATTTTTGTTACCCTTTTGTCACCCGATTAAATTTCCGTTTCATATATCTGTAGAAAATTAAAAATACACACTTCTGGTTTTTGCATGGTTTGACTGAAACAGGTGCTATTAGTACTAACTTTGTAGTTTATTAAAGGACTGTCAGTTTCATTCCTAAAGTAGAGAATGTTTGCAGTCTTCTCAGTGCAGTAAATACATGTAGAAGGTCAGTGACCTAGACCATAAGTTTAAACAGTTTTAAAATTTGCCCTAGAGTAGAAGACAAAATGACAAAAAAAGAAAGCAGAAAGCTGGTGGGGCACTTTCTGAATCTTAGGCATATAAAATTTGTTGTTTCCTTTCCTCTGTGGACTCTGCATGTATGTAGAGTTCTGCCCTTCCAACTTTATTGTGAAGAGGTATGTAGTGTGTATGGGACAATAATGCTGGTTTTTCAGTTAGACCATATTTGATCTTAGTTATGATGTTAGGAATTGAGTTAAAATGTTAAAAAAAGCCTTACTAGTATATTCTTTAAACTGACAGACACGTTCTTTAATAATAAAAAAAAAGGGAATAATGGCAGGTAAATAAGCTCATTAAGGAGTAGTACAGTTATAGATGTTCCTCTTTCCCTCCTTTTTTTCTTCATTTAATTTTTTTTTCCTTCCTTTTAAAAAAAAACAACTGTTGCTTGGAGGACTGAAAGACTGAGTAGTCAAGTAATGGCTCCATCCTCTTGAAAGCTGATTATAATTTTTAATTGATTTTGATTAGGCTAGGTGTGATTGTCATACACAGGGTTAGTGCTGCCTGCTGACCGCAACAGCTTGTGGCTGGGTTGACTTGCTGCCCATGATACTTTTTGGGAGCATGGAGAAGGAAGGATAGTGTGAGGTTCCTGTATCAATGAGGCAAGCATCCACCTTGGCGACGGACACACTGACACTGTGGCATAGAGGTGGCCGTGCTAGAAAATTTTAAAAGATGCCTATGCAAGAGGGTTTGAAGGGGAGGGGTGTACTATATAGGGGTGTGTGCTGCATTTGGAGAGCAGCCAAACAGAAAGGGATCTGGGGGTGCTGATTGACACCCGCCTAAACATGAGCCAGCAGTGTGCCCAGGTGGCCAAGAAGGCCAACGGCATCGTGGCCTGCATCAGGAATAATGTGGCCAGCAGGAGGAGGGAGGTCATTCTCCCCCTGTACTCTGCACTGGT